>JBAKGM010019178.1:0-10500 GCA_037177215.1 Asparagus racemosus | reverse complement strand
AAGGTTGAGGCACCAATGGTGCCTCGGCCGACCGAGGCACCATTTGGTGCCTCAGCCATAGTGCCGAGGCACCAATGGAGCCCGGCCAAATTTCCCCCCGGTTCATTTGCCTATAAATAGGCCAGAGGTGTTCAGTTCTAAGAGTTAGATTTTTCTGCAAGATCTAAACTTCTTGGAGCGCAGATCTGAAATTTTGCGAGAGCCTTTGCACAATTCCAGATTCTCCTATGAGTGATTTTCTTCTTCGACAATTAATTCCTCCGGATCCAAACTTCGCTTTGGTCCCGAGAAGAGCTGTAGCTTCGTTTGGTCGATTTCACTCACTAGGGCTATTACTTCCTTCGTGAAATAACCCCTTTTGTTCTAGAATCTAATCCAGATCTGAATTTCCCCACGTAAAAAAGGAGGGATTTTTAGATCTAGATTCAGATCTCATTCTTTAACGATCGGCAACGTAAGGATCTAATCGCGCAGCGGTCCACGGGCAAAGATCCCCAGCACAGGCAAAGATCCCAGGTAATCGAGGGTTTCGAAAAATAGAGACCCCGCGTTTGTTTAAAAGAAAAAGTTGTAATTTTTATTGATTTCTTCATTATAAGCCTTATAAAAAGGCGACCTTTTTTATTGAATTCATTTATAATCCCATAAAGGTGTAATGAGTTCAGTAATGAAAATCAATCCATCGACTTTTCCCGTGAACAAGGTGGCGACCACAGTGAGAGCCAACGGCTTCAACGAAAAGGCCGTTGTGTCGCAACTGCGGATTCAGATCCTAGTCGTTGAAGAGGTGGCATACGAGTTCGAGTACCTCTCATCCTTATCCAAATCCAACTCTCCCCGCAAGTCCAAGATGATCTCCGCTGCAAGGAAGATCCGATGGGCCTCAGATGCAGAGGCAGAAGAAACCAACCCCGTCGCTGTCAAAACTGCAGGCAACGGCTATTCTCTGGCCCCAAAGGCAGCTGAATCTGCAGATCCCCTACTCTCCGTGAGGGAAACTTCCATCGACGGTGTGTTGACTCTCACAAAGAGAGCCCGCTAGAGGCGATGTCAACGTCTGACGAAGCAATTCTCTTATGCCATGAAATCAACGGACGGGGTCCACTATGAGGTGGATCTAAGGTCCAGATTAGCCCAAAGGCTCAAGTCTCAAATTGTGACCGACTCCCCCAAGCTGGCGACGAATGAATGGGTCTGTGTCAAGCAGAATCGCTCCACCCTTGAGGAGCACATCCAGAAGCGTCGCGCACTTCTTGCGCAAGCACGAGCTTTAGTCAAAGAAGCCCAAAAGCTGAAAAAGGATGAGACGGCTAAGAAGCCACCAAAAATGCGCCAAGTGTGGAGGTTGAAATTCGGAGCAACGATTCGAACAACTCCACCTCCAGCAGCCAAACCCAAGTCTCCATCCAACGCCGTTTATGCTCCGGTCAAGCCTGTAGGCACACCAGAGGTGAAGATGACGGTTTTGGAGTGCCTTGGCCCGTTGCATGAAGATCGAGGCAAGGCTCTGATGAAGGGACGCTCGGGTCCATTGAAAATGCCCCACATCACCTGCAATACTAGGGATCGTGTCCATAAGGAGGCCCCTACAATTCCCCTCACCGGACTGCGGATTGAAGTCCAAGAGCCCGTTGACACTTCTCGCCCACAAAGATGAACGTTGAGACAAGTGACTCTTGAGAACTCTAACAACGGAGTTCACGCTCAGAAGGAGATGTTTTCGTCCAAGGACGATAATGTTATACCTGAGGAGTCGTGCCAGCGCACGATAGGTTTCTCCGGCCCTTCGATCGACGAGTTGTATTATCGTGCTGGGGGTACGAGAAAATCTCAGAAGAGGAGCTCTCCCGAGAAGCCAGCACAATGCCTCTATTCCAAATTGATCAAGGCAGTGCTATCGGAGTGTAGCTGCAACAAAGCAACTCTAGATAGGGTTTCCGTCTTCGATAGACTTGGTAACGGAATACCGAAGTCCAGAACAAGGCACTTCCGCGGAAGAAGATTGGCGACTCAAAGTGATGAATTACCATGAGTCACCAATGATATGACAAGCAGAGGGGCGTCTAATCGTACTGGTCCCCGATCATCCAACTGGCTTACTCGGTTGCGTACCGGGACAATCCGACGTTCCAATTATGAAAAAATCTTAAAGGGACTACCGTCAGATAACGAAGTGTCGAATGTTGGCTCTGCAATGGCTTCTAACAACACGGTTTCCAGTGAGGGACTGTTCGCGGGGAATAAAGCTGCTGATTTTTCTATTGATCTGAATCTGTTACACCTTTATGGGATTACAAACAAATTCAAATTCAAATAAAAGATCGCCTTTTTATAAGGCTTACAATGAAAAAATCAAATAAAGATCACAACTTTAAACCAATTGAACAAACGTGGGATCCGTTTATCGGATCCTCGCTTGCGTGGGATCTTGGCCTGTGACGGGGACTTGTTTCGTTCGTGGACCACCGCGCAATTTCGATCCAAGTAGAGATCCAGATGCTAGTTTACAGATCTGGGAGTGTTTATTTCACAAAGGAAATAAAACACTGATGAGGATCGATCTCACGAAGGAGATGATTGCCGAAGGGGGTGAGATATACTAGGAGAAATCACACACTGACCCTGAGTCTAAGACAAAGCTTAGACTTGAGGGTAAATCCGCAAACCTGACCTAGATCGTTGTAGATCCGAGCTTGAGTCCCTACCTTGCAACGTAGATCTGGCGTGGACTGGAGTGCTTGCTTGCACTGGACGTGGATCTGATCTTTCGATCTTTGCCGGCGCTTGGATCTGTGCGAAAAGGGCTCGTGGATCTTGTGTAAAGCTCCTGCAAAAATCTCCATTTTTCCAACCGCAGACGAAATTTTCCAACCCCTCGGACTGAGACCCCCCTCCCTATTTATAGAAGAGGGGGGTGTTTGTGGCTGGCCGAGACACTGTTTTGTCTCTTTTTAGGGTTTTCCAGCGTTGTTTTATTCTGATCTCACCGCCGTCGTGCTGTGTTCACACCCGATTGATTTTCTCGTTGACTCAGAACTCAATCAGTTCGATCCCATCGACGTTTGAATCTGATTCCATTGATCCGAATCCGATCGACTCGCCTCGTCGAATTTCGCTGGCTCGAAGCTTCGTCATTGGATTTATTCCATGATATGTCACTTCGTTGACTCGTACGCCTTGTCGACTCACTTCCTGAGTTCGTCGGCTTGCTTTATGCACTTTGCGGCGCAATTATGTTGTCAGCGGTTCTTGGTCACGTCGCTAGACAGGTCGTCGGTGTCAACCCACCGTCACAAGTCTCGTTTGGGCACTGATGAGCGATTTTCAACGCCTGCATCGAGTTCCTCTTTGCCACTAATTCATGCGTAACTAGGAAGTTTCATTTTCTTCCAAGATATGGAAGGATAGAGGCATCATTCTCTTCTCGAGAACTGGGTTTGACTTTAGCCATAAAAATTTGAAGACTTTTACAGATAAGCTCTTATATATTTCGACTTTTATGAATAAGTATTAGTTCCTTCCTAATTATCCTTAACATCCAAAACATTGTAGGCAAATAACAAACTGACACATGACGATAAAACTTCCTACACTATCAACGCATCACCCATTTTGTGTTTGTCTGTGAATGTATATAAGGTATTAGATAGAAATTTAAATGAGCAGCAAATAGTGTGAAGTCGTGAGGTCTATTCGTTCTGATGAACTATCATGCTGGCACTATTGCAAATAGTAGAAAATAACTGTGCAATAGTGGCCGCAATAAGGGTAGTAGCCTATAACCACACTGCTACGATCGAGACCAGGGACTTTTAGCAGCATTGATATTATCTGCTCGAAATAGCAGCCACTAGCACATAAAAGTGTTGAAAAGCACTTTACATCACTGTATATCTCTTTAAAATATAATTTATCAAGTTTTTACCCAATCCAAATCTAACCAAGATTCTTAAGTAAATGGGTTTTTCATACTTGGCCCAAATCTGACGCATTTGTTTAACTGAAAACCCATTTCTCTTCCTCTCTCTCTCTCTCTCCCCCCCCCCCTCCCCCGGCTGTTCGAACCCTAAAAAACCTAACCTGAAATCCCCACCACCGCCTCTCATTGTCCAGCCTATAGTCGTTGAAGCTCCACCTCTCTATTCTTCATTGAAGCTTTCATGTCTTGCTCTCTCTTCCTTGTGAAGCTCCTCTGTCTCCCCCATTTCTGCTTCCATCTCTCCTCTTTGAAGTAATGCCACCTCCACCCTGAAATTCCTCTATCTCTCCATCTCCTTGAACTCAAAGAAGAACATGAACAATATCAAGAAACAAGTATGAACTTAGTAAACACATCGTATAGTGCGAAAACATAAAAAAATCAAGCCGAAGAATTGTGCTAGCCGATTCATTTTGGGGGAAATTTACTAAATATGGCAATTATGTGATGAGAACTACCAAAGGTAAAGGAAATTGTTTGAGAGGATCCCATCGGATCCCTGTATGCCACTAATTCATGCGTAGGTAGGAAGTTTCGATTTCTTTGAAGATAGGGAAAGATAGAGGCAACATTCTCTTCCCGAGAATTGGGTTTGACTTTGTCCACAAAAATTTGAAGACTTTTATAGATAAGCCCTTATAATTTTTATGTTTTACGAATAATTATTAGTTCCTTCCTAACTATCCTTAACATCCAAACCGTTGTAAGCAAATAACAAACAGACACGTGACGATAGCTCAAGAAATTTCCTACACTATCAACGCATCTCCCGTTCTGTGTGTCTGTGAATGTATATAAGATATTAGACAACAAAATAAATGAGCTGCAAATAGATAGAAGTCGTGATGTCCTTTCACTCCGATGAACTTTCATGTTGACACTATTGTAAATAGCAGCAAATAACTGTGCAATAGTGGTCGCAATAGTGGTAGTAGCCTATGCCCGCACTGTTATGGTCGAGACTGACAACTTTTTACAACATCGGCACTATCAACTCGAAATAGCAGTCAATAGTGCATAAAAGTGTTGAAAAGCACTTTACATTACTGTATATCACTTTAAAATATAAATTATCGGGGTTTTACCCGATCCAAATCCAACCGAAACTCTTAAGTAAATGGGTTTTTCATACCCGACCTGAATATGACATATTTGTTAACTTAAAATCCATTTCTTTTCCTCTCTCTCTCTCTCTCTCTCTCTCTCTCTCTCTCTCTCTCTCTCTCTCTCTCTCTCCCTCTCCCCCTCTCACCCCGTAGTTTGAACCCTAAAAAACTAAACCTGAAATCCCTACCACCGCCACTCATTGTCTAATCAATCCTTGTTCAAGCTCCACCTCTTTATTCTTCATTGAAGTTTTCATGGCCTACTCTCTCTCTCTCTCTTCCTCGTGATGCTTCTCTGTCTTCCCGAGCACTACTTCTATCTCCCCTCTTCGAAGCATCGCCACCTCCTCATCAAAATTCCTCTGTCACTCCTTCTCCTTGAACTCTAAGAACAACACGAATAATATCAAGAAACAAGTATGAACTTAGTAAAAAGATCATTTAGTGTGAAAACGTAAATAAAAAATTAAGCTGAAGAATTGTACAAGCCAATTCACTTTGGGGGAATACACTAAATAGGGCAATTATGTGATGAGAACTACAGGAGGTGCAGGAAATTGTTTGAGACGCTGCCATCGAGTTCTTCTTGGCCACTAATTCATGCATAGCTAGGAAGTTTCAGTTTCTTCCAAGGTAGGAAAGATAGAGACATCATTCTCTTCTCGAGAACTGGGTTTGACTTTGGCCATAGAAATTAGAAGAATTTTGCAGATGAGCCTTTATAATTTTTGAATTTTATGATTAAGTATTAGTTCCTTCCTAACTATCCTTAACATCCAAAAAAATTGTAAGCAAATAGCAAACTGACTCATGACAATAGCGCATGAAACTTCCTACACTATCAACGTATCTCCCATTTTGTGTATGTCTGTGAATGTATATAAGGTATTTGATAGCAAATTAAATGAGTAGCAAATAGATAGAAGTTGCGAGGTCCATTCGCTTTGATGAACTATCATGTTGGCTCTATTGAAAATAGCAGCAAATAACTGTGCAGTAGTGGCCGCGATAGTGGTAGTGGCCAATACCTGTGCTGCTATGATCAAGATCGGGGATTTTTGGCGGCATCGGCACTATCAGCTTGAAATAGCAGCCAATAGCTCACAAAAGGGTTGAAAAGCACTTTATATCATTGTATATCACTTTAAAATATAAATTATCGGTTTTTTACTCAATCTAAATATAACCCAAATTCTTAAGTACATGCGTTTTGAATTCTCGGCTTGAATCTGACGCATTTTTTTAACTTAAAACTCATTTCTCTCTCTCTCTCTCTCTCTCTCTCTCTCTCTCTCTCTCTCTCTCTCTCTCTCTCTCTCTCCCCCCCCCTCCTCCCTCCCCCTCTCCCTCCCCGGCTGTTTGAACCCTAAAAAATTCTAGCCTGAAATCCCTGCCACCGCCTCTCGTTGTCTAGCTTATCGTCATTGAAGCTCCACCTCTCTATTCTGCGTTGAAACTTTCATGTCCTACTCTCTCTTACTTGTAAAGCTCCTCTGCCTCCCCCCAACTCTGCTTCTAACTCTCCTCTGTGAAGCATCACCACCTCCTCCCTATAATTCCTCTGTCTCTTCATCTCCTTTAACTCAAAGAACAACACGAACAATGTCAAAGAACAAGTATGAACTTAGTAAACATGTCATATAGTAGGAAAACATAAATAAAAAACATAAGCCAAATAATTATCCTAGCCAATTCATTTTGAGGGAAATTCACTAAATATGGCAATTATGTGATGAGAACTACAGGAGGTAAAGGAAATTGTTTGAGATGATCCCATCGAGTTCCTCTTTGTCACTAATTCATGCACAGGTAGGAAGTTTCGGTTCCTTTGAAGATAGGGAAAGATAGAGGCAACATTCTCTTCTCAAGAACTGGGTTTAACTATGGCCACAAAAGTTTGAAGACTTTTACACGTACACCCTTATAGTTTTTGAGTTCAACGAATAAGTATTAGCTCATTGCTAACTATCCTTAACATCCAAAATATTCTAAGCAAATAACAAACAGACACATGACGATAGCTCAAGAAATTTCCTACACTATCAACGCATCTCCAATTCTGTGTGTGTCTATGAATGTATATAAGATATTGGACAACAAAATAAATGAGCTGAAAACAGATAGAAGTCGGGATATCCATTCGCTCCGATGAACATTCATGTTAGCATTGTTGTAAATAGCAGCAAATAACTGTGCAATAGTTGCCGCAATAGTGGTAGTAGCCTATGCCCGCACAATTATGGTCGAGACCGGCAATTTTTAACGGCATCGGCACTATCAGCTAGAAATAGCGGTCAATGGCATATAAACGTAATGAAATGCACTTTACATCACTGTAAATCACTTTAAAATATAAATTATTGAGTTTTTACCCGATCCAAATCCAACGCAAATTCTTAAGGGTGTGTTTGGTTTGTGTTTTTTTAGAAAAACACCATGCAATGGTTTTTTTCTCTAAAAGTGTTTTGAAAACACCATTTTGAAAGTTATTGGTTAAAATCAGCAAAATGGGGGAAAATACAATCTTTAACAAGCGAACTGAAGGAGAGGAACCTTGAAAGAGGATTCCGCAGCAGATCTAAGGTGAATGGAGAGGAAGAAGAAAGCTTGTGAGAATATACATTGATCGGAGTCGGAGGCGACGGCTACTCGGAGGTGGCAGTGGCAACTCGAAGACTCAGAGGTGGTGATGAGGCGGAGGTGCCGGCAATACGGTAGTGGCAACGTGGAGATGTTGGTGACGCGGAGGCAGCGGCGACAGCGACGCGACAGTAGCGACGGCGACGCGGCAGTGGCGACTCGGAGTTGCTGGCAATGCGGTGGCACCTGCGACGCAGAGGCGGCAACGGCGATTAGGGTTTGGGGGAAAGGGGATCAGGTTGGGTGAAAAGGACTCACAGGAACTCAAAACATCTTTTTGGTCTTTTGAGAAAACCGTTTACATTTTGGACTTTTTTATGGGTCGGCCAAACAAAACACTACATCTACCAGACGCATTTCATTTTTTTCTGAAAAAAATGAAAACGTCAAAAACACTCCAGTTACATATGCTCCCTAAGTAAATGGGTTTTTCATACCCGGCCCAAATCTGACGTATTTTTTAACTTAACATCCATTTCCTTTCCTTACTCCCTCTCCCTCCCCCTCCCCCCCCCCCCCCCGCTGCTTGAACCCTAAAAAAACCTCTTCCTCTGTATCTCCTTCTCCTCTAACTCAAAGAACAACATCGACAATATTAAGAAACAAGTATGAACTCAGTAAAAGGATCATATGGTGTGAAAACGTAAATAAAAAATTAAGCTGAAGAATTGTGCTAGCCAATTCACTTTGGGGGAATTCACTAATATGGCAATTATGTGAGGAGGACTACAGTTGGTAAAGGAAATTGTTTGAGACGCTACCATCGAGTTCCTCATTACCACTAATTCATGCGTAGCTAGGAAGTTTCGGTTTCTTTGAAGATAGGGAAAGATAGAGGCACCATTCTCTTCTCGAGAACTGGGTTTGACTTTGGCCACAAAAACTTGAAGACTTTTACACATATGCCCTTATAGTTTTTGAAATTTATAAATAAGTATTAGTTCCTTCCTAACTATCCTTAACATCTAAAACATTATAAGCAAATAACAAACTGAGACATGACCATAGCGCGTGAAACTTCCTACACTACCAATGCATCTCCCATTTTGTGTCTGTCTATGAATGTATATAAGGTATTAGATAGCAAATTTAATGAGCAGCAAATAGATAGAAGTCATGAGGTCCATTCGCTCCAATGAACTATCATATTGGCATTGTTGCAAATACCAGCAAATAACTGTGCAATAGTGGCCGCAATGGTGGTAGTGGCCTATACACTCACTACTATGATCGAGACCTGGGATTTTTATAGGCATCGACATTAACAGCTCGAAATAGATGCCAATAGCGCCTAAAACTATTGAAAAGCACTTTACATCACTGTATATTGCTTTAAAATATAAATTATCACGTTTTTACCTGATCCAAATCTAACCCAAATTCTTAAGTAAATGGGTTTTTCAAACCCAGCCCGAATCCAAAACATTTTTTGAACTTAAAACCCATTTCTCTTCTTTACTCTCTCTCTCTCTCTCTCTCTCTCTCTCTCTCTCTCTCTCTCTCTCCCCACACTCTCCTGCTATTCGAACCTTAAGAAATCCTAACCTAAAATCCCCACCACCGCCTCTCGTTGTCCAGCCCATCGTCGTTGTAGCTCCACCTCTCTATTCTTCGTTGAAGCTTTCATGTCCTACTCTCTCTTCCTCGTGAAGCTCCTCTATCTCCCCCAACTCTGCTTCCATCTCCCTTCTTCGAAGCATCGCCACCTCCTCTCTGAAATTCCTCTGTCTCTCTATCTCCTTGAACTCAAAGAACAATAGGAACAATATCATGAAGCAAGTATGAACTTAGTAAACAAATCATATAGTGTTAAAATGTAAATAAAAAACTTATGCCGAAGAATTGTGCTAGCCAATTCACTTTCGGGGAAATTCACTAAATATGACATTATATGAGGAGAACTACAGTCGGTAAAAAAAATTGTTTGAGATGCTGCCATCGAGTTCCTCATTACCACTAATTCATGCGTAGCTAGGAACTTTCAGTTTCTTTGAAGATAGGGAAAGATAGAGGAACCACTCTCTTCTCGAGAACTGGGTTTGACTTTGGCCACAAAAACTTGAAGACTTTTACACACATGCCCTTGTAGTTTTTGACTTTTATGAATAAGTAGTAGTTCCTTCCTAACTATCCTTAACATCCAAAACATTGTAAGCAACTAACAAACAGACACATGGTGGGAGCTCATGAAATTTCGTACACTATCAACGCATCTCCCATTCTCTGTGTCTATGAATGTAGGTAAGATATTGGATAGCAAATTAAATGAGCGGCAAATATGTAGAAGTTGTGATGGCCATTCTCTCCGATGAGATATCATGTTGACACTTTTGTAAATCGCAGCAAAGAACTGTGCAATAGTAGCTGCAATAGTGGTAGAAGCCTATGCACGTACTGCTATGGTTGAGACTAGGGATTTTTAGCGGCATCAGCACTATCACCTTGAAATAGCAGTCAATAGCGCATAAAAGTGTGGAAAAGTGCTTTACATGACTGTATATCACTTTAAAATACAAGTTATCAGGTTTTTACTCGATCCAAATCCAACCCAAATTCTTAAGTAAATGGATTTTTCATACCCAACCCGAATCCGATGCATTTTTAACTTAAAATCCATTTCTTTTCCTTACACACACACACTCTCTCTCTCTCTCTCACTCACTCTCTCTCTCTCTCTCCCTCACACACACACACACACACTCTCTCTCTCTCTCTCTCTCTCTCTCTCTCTCTCTCTCTCCCCCCCCCCCCCCCTCTCTCTCTCTCTCTCTCTCC
>JBAKGM010019177.1:0-11110 GCA_037177215.1 Asparagus racemosus | reverse complement strand
GACGCGATGCTGAGCTTGGCGTTTCAAGCTTGTAGACGCGGTGGTGAGCCCCCGTGTTTTGTGCTGGACGTGATGCTGAGCTTCACGTTTCGAGCTTGAAGACGCGGTGGTGAGCCCCCACGTTTTGTGCTGGACGTGATACTGAGCTTTGCGTTTCGAGCTTGAAGACGCGGTGGTGAGCCCCCGCATTTTGTGCTTGGACGTGATGCTGAGCTTCGCGTCTCGAGCTTTGAAGAGATTGTTTTCTCGTAATCTCTTGGTTGGATTTCATAAGGATTAGCAAGTTGTAACCTCTATGTTCCAGAGTCATCAAATCGTAACTTTCGTCGATAATGTTTTGTGTGCAGTGGCTATCATTTAAAAATTTTAGACAGCCTACAGAACCCCCTTCAAAGTTTTTAAAAGTTTGCGGTTGACTGGGACGGACTTTCAAAATACTTTGGATATTTTCTTTGTCCGACTCTCACTTTGGTCCCCGCTAGTCGTTATAAGGATGAACTCTGGAGTATTGAAATTGGAACGCGTGGCTGACTCTTGCGTCTTTAAGTTGAGACGCAGTATTGACTCTCGCATTTTGGAGTTGAGACGCGGAGCTGACCCTCACGTTTTCAACCAAGCTTTTTAGACTTTTTTAAGGTGCCAAAAGTATAATGTTAACTTGGCATGCCTTTCATACTTGTGGTTTGAATAAGATTTTGAGGGAACTTGTGATTTGAATAAATTTGAAGGACTTGTGATTTGAACAAGAGTAAGGACTTGTGATTGGAACAAGTTTTTTTGGACTTATCATCTTATTGAGGAGGATTGATAAGTTGATTGCGATTTGAGCAAATTGAGGACTTATCATCCTATTGAGAAGCATTGATAAGTTAGTTGCGATTTGAGCAAACTAAAGTCTTATCATCCTATTGAGAAGGATTGATAAGTCGATTGTCAGAGGTATAATATTAACGTAATAGGATTGCGTTGCGATTTGAGCAACTTTGAAGACTTATCATTCTATTGAGGAGAATTAATAAGTTGGTTGCGATTTGAGCAAATTGGGGACTTATCATTCTATTGAGAAGGATTGATAAGTTTGTTGCGATTTGAGTAAATTTGAGACTTATCATCCTATTGAGAAGGATTGATAAGTTGGTTGTGATTTGAGCGAATATGGGATTTATCATCCTATTAAGAAGGATTGATAAGTTAGTTACAATTTGAGCAAATTGGAGATTTATCATCCTATTGAGAAAGATTGATAAGTCGATTGTTAGAGGTATAATATTAACGTGACAGGATTGAGTTGCGATTTGAGCAACTTTGAGGACTTATCATTCTATTGAGAAGGATTGATAAGTTGATTGCGATTTGAGCAAATTTGAAGACTTATCATCCTATTGAGAAAGATTGATAAGTTGATTGTCAGAGGTGTAATATTAACGTGACAGGATTGCGTTGCGATTTGTGCAACTTTGGGGACTTATCATCCTATTGAGAAGGATTGATAAGTTGATTGTCGGAGGTATAATATTAACCTGACAGGATTGTGTTGCGATTTGAGCAACGTTAGGGAATTATCATCCTATTTAGAAGGATTGATAAGTTATTTGCGATTTGAGTAAATTGAGGACTTATTATCCTATTGAGAATGATTGATAAGTTGATTGCGATTTGAGCAATTTTGGGGACTTATCACCCTATTGAGAAGAATTGTTAAGTTGATTGCGATTTGAGCAAATTTGGAGGCTTACCATCCTATTGAGGAGGATTGATAAGTTGATTGTCAGAGGTATAACATTAACGTGACAGGATTGCGTTGCGACTTGAGCAACTTTGAGGATTTATCGCTCTATTGAAGAAAGAGTCGATAAGTAGATTATCAGAGGTGTGAGGTTAACATGGCAATGATATGTTGCAATTAGAGCAACTTTGAAGACTTATCACTCTATTGAAGAGAGAGTCGATAAGTAGATTGTCAGAGGTGTGAGGTTAACATGACAAGGATATGTTGCAATCGGAGCAACTTTGAGGACTTATCGCTCTATTAAAAGAGAGTCTATAAGTAGATTGTCGGAAGAGTTCATGAGATGAGCTAATCTTAACTTTGTGGGGAAGTTAATTGTCAGAGGTGTAATGGTAACTAGACGGCGCTCTGTGAATTTTGTGTTTGATAGAGTTATACAATTTAACATGATAACTCAGAAGATTTATTACTCATAATCCAACGAACAACCCCTAGTCTTGAACAAGTGCAAGGGGAAAAGGGGTAGGCACGGCATATCAGAGGTAACTGTTAACATGATAGCTTTGTGGACTTGTCATCCTATTGAAGAGGATTACTTTTAGTATTCGTAATATCTTCTTCTTCTGGCTGAGAAGATTGGGCTTGATTCCGTTGCTCACTTTCTTCTTCGGCTTTAAGCCTGGAAATAATTTTTTGAGCATGTTCACCTTGAGAGATTAACTGTCTTCAGGAATGGCATTCTGCAACTCCCATTTGGGCTAGGAATTTCGTCTGTAAGTTGTATCGACAGGTTTCTACAAGTGCATATTACGTCATACCTGTCGGGCATCGAAGAGCCATGCTTCAGAACCTCTTGACAAAGGCTTTGATGGACTCTCCCTTCTTTTGCTTAATGGCAAGAAGGGTACGGATAGAGACTTCAGTGTCGTCTTCAAAGAATCTTGATAGGAAGAGTCTTTCTAGAACTGTCCATTTCTGAATACATCCTGTGGGAAGTTTCATAAACCATTCAAAGGCAACTCCCTTGAAGGTGCCAATGAACAAGCGAGTTACTATAGCATTGTTTGATATCACATTCCTAGTCTGTGCCTTGAAATAATAGATATGTTGATTTGGTGACCCCTTGCCGTCAAAAGCTTGTAGTGTCGGGGCCTCGAACATTGGAGGATGTGGGGCTGATTCCCATTCTGCCATATAGGGCCTAACAAATGCCTCGTCTTGGAACTCGCTTCTATTGGCAATGGCACTGAGATGAGCATCCAACTCTTCCATTTTTGCCGACTGAGGATTCTACTCGTTCTCAGTCCTCTTCTCCTCTTCAGATGAGGATTTTATGTGATGAGCTTCTTGATCAGAAGTTTCATTCACCTTTTCTCTTCATCTTTGTAGGCGTTTAAAAGCGCTTATCAGAATCTGAATCAGACTCGTGACGGTGGGTTCACAACCAATGACCCATCAAGCGATGGGACCAAGAGACGCTGACGATGTAACAGCACCGCAAAACGCATAAAGCAAGTCGACGAACGAATGAAGTGAGCCGACAAGGCGTACAAGTCAACGAAGTGACGTATCGTAGAATAAATCCAATGATGAAGCTTCAGGTCAGCGAGGTTCAACGAGGCAAGTCGATCGGACTCGAGCGTCGACGAAACGGAATTAACCGAACTCAAGCGACGACGCTACGCCGATCGAATTCCCAAATTGTCAACCGAGCTTTGATTCAATGCAAACAGCTGAAAACGAGCTCGGATGGAACGGTAGACGAGCAAACGAGCGCCAGAAGGGGATGGATCCGCGTCTCGGCCAAGGTCGAGACACCACTTGGTGTCTTGACCAAATCTGAGACATCTCTCGGTGTCTTGGCCAAGGCCGAGACACCAAGAGGTGTCCGTTGGCCACGAAACCCCCCTCAAGCCTATAAATAGGAGAGGGGGGTTTTCATTTGAGAAGGTTGGATTCTAGTTGGAAAATTAGATATTTTTGGAGAGCTCTACGCAGTCGTTCGTAGAGATCCAAGCACCGACGAAGATCGAAAGTTCAGATCCACATCCTGTGCATGCAAAGAGTTCATTCCACGTCAGAACTACACTGTGAAGTAGAGAATCAAGCCTAGATCTATGACGGTCTAGGTCAGGTTTGCAGATCTACCCTCAAGGCTAAGTTTCGTCTTAGTCTCAGGGTCAGTGCGTGATTTCTCCTAGTAGATCTCACCCACTTCGGCGATCATCTCTTTTGTGAGATCGATCCCCATCGGTGTTTTATTTCCTTCGTGAAATAAACACCCTAGATCTGTAGATCCAGTATCTAGATCTCTACTTAGATCGGGATTACGCGGTGGTCTATGGACAAAATAAGTCCCCGTCACAGGCAAAGATACCCACGCAAGTGAGGATCTGATAAACGGATCTCGTATTTGTTCTAAAATCGTAAAGTTGTAATCTTTCTTTTTTTCAATTTTCATTGTAAGCCTTATAGAAAGGCGATCTTTTTATTTGAATTTTGTTGTAAGTACCTAAAGTTTGTAACGTGTTCAAATCAATGACAATCGAAGCAACTTTCGCGGTGAACAAGCTGGTGACCACAGTGGGAGCTACCAGCCTCAGATCGGAGGTCGTCGTGCCGCAGCCGCAGATCTCAATCCCGGTGGAGGAAGAGGTCGAGTTCGAGTTCGAACAACAAAAGTTTGAGGAGTATCTCTCTCTCCTCCTCTAGATCCAATTCTCCGTGCCGCTCTAGGAAAGTCTCCGCTGCAAGGAGAACCCGATGGGCCTCAGATACAGAGTCCCTTGACAGCGAATCCAACCCCGCTGCCACCGGTAGCGGTAGATTCTCCTCGGCGCCTGAAGCCCAACTTCCCCCAGCGCCCGAGATGACTGCCGATAGCGTGCCCGTACTCTCCAAGCGAGCCCGCTAGAGGCGACAACAAAGCATGACGTGCAAATTTGCTCGAGCCATGCAATCAATGGATAGGATTCGCTACAAGGCAGATCTAGGATCTAGATTTACACAGAGGCTCCAGCCTCAAGTGATCGACGGTCCTTCCAAGCCGTCAACTAACGAATGAGTTCGAGTCAAACAAAACCGTTCTATGCTTTAGGAGCGCATTCAAAAGCGACGCACGCTCCTCACGCAGGCACGAGCTCTAGTGCAGCAAGCTCGTGAGCTGAAGAAGGAGGAGGTGGCCAAGAAGCCGTCGACGAGCCTCCAGGTCTAGAAGCCCAAGTTAGCCGACACTTCCGCCTCTGTCCTGGCGCCCAAGATGAAAGCTGAGGGCACCCTGACAAAAACTACCCCAGTGCCTAAACCAAGTGCTGAAGGCACCCCAGCGCCAACTTCCCAGGCGCCCAGATCAAAGGCTGAGGGCGCCCCAGCGCCAACTTCCCAGGTGCCTAGATCAAAGGCTGAGGGCGCCCCAGCGCCAACTTCCCAGGCGCCCAGATCAAAGGCTGAGGGCACCCTGATACCAACTTCCCAGGTGCCCAGATCAAAGGCTGAGGTCGGCCCGATACAAACTGCCCAGGTGCCCAGATCAAAGGCTGAGGGCGCCCCGTATAACTACCCAGGCACCCAGATCAAAAGTTGTGGGCGCCCTAACACCAATCATTCCTGCGCCCAGGCCAAAAGCCACTGCCAGCATGGCTGAAGCACCATTGGTGCCTCGGCTTGGCCGAGGCGCTCATTTGGTCCCCTTTTTCTAATTTTTGGCGTTTGTCAGCTCATGCGCTGTTCTGTCCAAGTTCATTTCGTTCGGTTGTGTCGAATCAAAACTCGGTTGATTGTTCCGTTGATTCTAGAATTCGATCGGTTCGATCCTGTCGATGTTTGAATCTGATTCCATCGATCCAAGTCCGATTTGGCTCAGAGCTGTTAGAGTGCGATTGGTTCGCTTTGCTGACCTGCACGCCTCGCTGACTACGTCGTCAATGGTTTGCTGTTGCATCGTTGGATAGCTTGTCGATTGCCAATCCACCGTCACGAGTTACGTTCGGGCACTTACAGGCATTTTTCAACGCCTACAGATACCCCCTCCAAAGTGTTTCAGTCTTGATCTTTTATAGAAGAGCCTGAAATACTTTGAACATGATAAGTCCACACCTTCAGTTAGTGTAACAGGACCTGAGAATGGCTTCAGTGTTCGATCTCTTCAATCCTTTCAGACTATCCCATTCTTTGTAGGATACCTGAAGGTATCACGGTGCTGCACTTTTTGACTGACCGCTGTCGAGATCTTAACCTAAAGTCGATAAATGAATTTCTTTTGAGATTTTCCTTAATACTCGATTCCTCCAATCCTTTCAGATTCTCCAGTTCTTTGTAGAATAGCTGAAGGCATGATGGTGCTGCATTTATTGCCTGACTGTTGTCGGAATCTTGAACTGTAGCTGATTGAGCTCAATTGCTATTGACTCGTGTTGGTGAGTTGTCGTTTAACTGACCATCAAACCTTTTACGAGACTCCTCGATTGATTGGAGAATTCTTCGTTGCGACGCGTTGACTGGCGTCAAAATATGTGGAGAATTTTAACCTCTAATCGGCAAGTGTGACGCCTTGACCGACGTCCAATTTTACTCGGATTCGAATTGTTGATCAGCGAATACTACGGCGGCGATGTGTTGATTGGCGTCGATACGCTTCGTTGGCGTCCATCGAGTTATCCCTAAGAATATTTAGAAATATCCTTGGGGAACTCCCCGACCCAAAATAGGAAACTGTTTCCACAGCGGGAGGGATTTCCTTGATACGAGACGTGTTGTCCTAGTGTCAACACAGTTTATACTCATATGTTTACTGGAGTTTTCGGGAAATAGTTTATCCTCATATACCCGTTTGGAGGTTGGCGAGTTATCCTTAAGAAAATTTTACGAAAAAAAATCTCCAGGAACTTCTTGGCCAAAATGGGAAACTGTTTATATTCGTGTACCTTTTTAGAGTTACGACGAGTTACCCTTAAAAATAAAAATATTTTTCAGGAACTTCTCAGCTGAAATAGGAAATAGTTTATACTCGTATACCTTTTTGGAGCAACATCGAGTTATCCTTAAAATAAAAATATTTTTCAGGAACTTCTCAACTAAAATAGGAAACAGTTTATACTCGTATACGTTTTTAGAGTATTTCTAGAGCTTGCATTTAATTGAATCGGACATGAAGTGGCCTTCATGTGGCAATAACTTCACTGAATAACTATCCGGGATCCTTCAGATGTGTGGGGGAACGGAGGAGCCAATTAACTGGCCGATTTGGGACTGTTTTGACATCCGGATAGGGCTCCAATTAGGACTCCTAATTAGGGATTGATTAGAGTCCTAATTGGAACTGGTTTGGGCCCCATTAGGGACTGTTATAAATACCCCTCTCCTCTTCTTTTTTTTCCTGACCTAAGCCAGCCTCTTCTTCTGTGCTTTTTTCTCTTGTTTTCTTCTCGCCTCGTGTCGTCTCATCTCTTTTGAACTACGAGGTATGTGTACAAGGGTTTACATTAGGGTTTTGATTGCAAAAGAATCTTGATCAAAGAAAAAAACTAGGGTTTTAAGAGAAGAACAAATTTTCTTTTCTTCTTCTTCTTTTTTTCCTCTCTTTTTTTTTCTTCTTCTTTGTTTTATTTTCGGCGCATGCACGGGGTTAGGGCTCGGCCATGCCTGAACCACGGCTAGGAGGCTCGGCCATGGCTGAGCGCCTTGGCGCCGAGGCGCTGGGTGCCTCGGCCTGGCTGTAGCATCTGGTGCGGCCTCGGTCGAGCTGAGGCACCCATTGGTGCCTCGGCCATGGCCGACGGGCCCCGACCTGACTAAACTGGTCTTTTTGCTGTTTTTTGACATATTTGCTAATTTTTTTCTGCTTTTTCGACTACGTATTTGACTTTATTTCGTCTTTTTGCACGCTCCCAGTTTGCATTTGTATATTGCATCCCCACTTCGTTCTCCTTGGTGAGGCGATTGGGAAGAGCCTTGATTCCTCCTTGGTGAGGATTGACGCTTGCACAGCCTTGACTCCTCCTTGGTGAGAATCGACACTTACATAGCCTTGACTCCTCCTTGGTGAGGATCGACGCTTATATTTCGGCCAATGACAGGAGCGATTTTGTGATGTACTACAGTTGGCAGGATAGGATACCTCGTTATTTTATGTGACGGGGTATATTGTCCTATGAACCTTTAGTGCATTCGACATCAGTTCTCTCGTTATAAGGTCGTGACTCTATCTCATGGATTTGTGAGACGAGTTCAATGCCTCATATATTTTATTTGAGTTTGACCCACCCTGATTCTTTTTGTTTCAGTCGAGTATCCCTCTGGAGCGTTTCCTTCCCATGCAGTTGATGGATGCCGCGGTGATCATTATTCCACCTGTGATGACCCTGCCATCTTTATTTTGCCCCAGTTCACACTGGATACGCCTGCGGAGGTGACCCAGATAGTACTTGAGGGGAGTCCTCGTGTATTGAGATTGCTGATGACTGACGCACCACTTGTGAGGAACACCATTTCTACTTAGATTTGGACTTCGAAAGAGTCCAATCTTCATTTTGAATGAGGTCCAAATGTACCCACATGATTTCCTCCTTTTTAATGGTGAGAGGGATCAGGCCTCAGTCCCGTTGGTTCGAGCAATCATGGTTGATTATTTGCATCCTTGCAGTGGAAATGGGGACGACACTATTTTGAGCTCAGATTTTTAGCATAGAACTAAATTGGAGGGTTACCATATTTGCGATGACTTTCTTCTGCTCGGGTTTGAGCTTAAGAATTCCAGACTTAATGAACGTCTGAATCTTATCCTTGAGGATATAATAGTTCTTTGTTGGATGTCCCAACATTCTATGATAGAGGCAATAGTTGGGGTCATCAGTCTTTCTAATCTCTTTGGGGGCATCGAGCTTCTGGGAGTTTCAGATGATTCTCCTTGTTGAGAACATGAAAAATAGTAACTGTATGTCATCCTCGAATGAATAATTGTGTTGGGAGTTTTTTCTTGATTCTCTCTACGAGTCGTTGTTCGAATGCTGGATTCCCACTGCGAAAGTCTCCTTGGCTTTTGGTTGTGATGTCTACCTTTGCTTGCCCTTGTTACCTGTGAAATTAGTGTCGGGCTCAAACTTGTTGAAGCGTTTTGATGACTTCTCAGCTACCTCAGCTTGTTCCATCAAGTCCTTCTAAGTATGGGTAGTAACGGTACCCATGTGAGCTTCAACCTTTGCCAGAAAGTTGTGCCAACAAGTTTGTAGCAACATTGGTAGGGCCATATCTTGACATCGTAATGTCAAGTTGCGGTATCGTTCGATGTATTCTTGGACAATCTCATTCCCGCTCTGCTTCTCGGAAAGCAGCTTGGCCATGGTGACATTAGATTGTTCATCGTGAAATTGCGAAAGGAACTTAGATTCTAAATCTGCCCAGGATCTAATTGAACCTTCGGGTAGATTCTGTAACCAATCAAAGGCTATCTCCTGAAGAGTGCCAATAAAGAGACGTACTTTGATGATGTCATTGCCCACTGCATTCCCTGTTTGTTGGTGGAAGTAGTAAATATGCTGATTTGGAGATCCTTTGCCATAAAATGCATGCAACGTAGGTGGCTTGAACTTCATCAGATAGGGAACCATATCCCACTCGATGGGATATGGATGGATAATCCCTACTTTCTTAAGCTCCGTTCACTGAGAGAGAATGTCGAGCTACTTTTGAATATCTTCCAGGGCCTTCACATCCTTACTTGGTTTCATGAGTATCGTCATTTCTGACCTCGCATGTTCAGAATCTGTATCGCTCTGGTGTTCTTGATCTCCTTCATTAGGGTTTTCGCCAATTGGTCTTTTCCTTTTGAAAAACTTGCTTGTGGATGAGGGTTGGTCAAGCACTGCTCAACCATCCTTTCTAAATGCTTAGTGCAATTGTTAGCCTCTTTCTTCTGAATCGCCATTTGAGCTAGAAGATCGTCTCGGTCTGTTGCATTCACTTCCCATTTTTGGCCTTGACTTGAACTAGGGGTTAGGTTTGATGCTATGGCCGAGTTGGCATCGCTAGTGGCACGTTGATTCGAGGACTGCGGTGATTGTATAGAAGAGTAGTTGAACAGAATCACCACTTTCTTCCTTAGCCTAATGTTGCGAAACACTCCTTCAGCTTCTAGAAATATAGATCGGATGCTGGGAGAATACACTGGATCAGGAAAGCTATCCGTGTTTTCCTCATCATCTTTAGAACTTACACTTATCATGTTGACAGTGAAGACTTGAGTTTTACTTCATCGGGCACGTCATCGTCACTTAGTTTGAGCCTCTGAAGGCTCAAGAACAGGACCGAGATGGTTGAAAATCGACCGTTTGTATTGGCAACCTTCGTGGACTGTCGAGACTACTTCCCTGAGGGTCACGCAATGCTAACATTGGCGAGCTCTCTTTAGAGTTATAACTTCCTGGAGATCAATATTAGTGCCAACCTCGCTGGCTTTGGTTGAATGGGAACGTCGCTTACAATGACGTTGGCCAGATGTTTGGCCAGCGGAGTTTTTATTCCTCTTCAGGAATTTTGATGAGAGGCTACCCCCATTCTTAGCTTCTAACGAGGAAGTGTAGCGAGCATCACAAGGTGTTTTAAATCGAACTCCTAGAGGAGTTGATGACTGGAGCCTGAGATCAGATGTGTCAACATCTTGACTTTGCTCAGGGCGGAAGTCATAGAAGGCCGAAGCCCAAGATCAGATGTGTTAACATCTTGATCTTCGCTAGGGGCAAAAGTCAGACTTCCTCTGCCTTTGGCGAAGTTCGTTCAACTTTTAACTAACCTCAAACCTTCCTCAGCGAGGGTGATATTCACATATGCGGGGCTTGCATTGGACCTGATATCCACACTGTAACAAATTCCACAACAACTGCGTGCAGTTGGACGAGATTTCGTACTCAGAAATAGATTCCTCAAACTTAGCTTGGTCAAATTCAATGACCAAGGTTTCAGCAAAAGACCCGAGGGTTTGAGTGTCAGTTTGCGACACGATTTTCTCATCGAAAGAGAAGGAAGTCCCCAGCGGAGTCATCATCCTATTTCGGGTCTTTTTAATATTGTAATTAATTTAGATTACAATTTGTAAGGCAGCAATGAAACTAAGGAAAATTTATATTTTCTGGGGTTTTTTTCAGTGTGCTGGTGGAGTGTCGATCTTATACTTCGTTGACGAACTGAATCAAGACTCACGAATCTTTTGCTGTTCGGCGGGGGTCAAATCACTTGGAATGTAGCTCGGCCTTCTCCTTATGAAAACTCTTCCGTGTATGCGTATATATCCCCGAACTCTCTCCGCATATCTCTTGAATGAATGATCTCCCCTCCTTTTATAGGCTAAAAGAGAGAGTTAAAGGCCTCCTTAGAATGTAGGTTAGTGGC
>JBAKGM010019176.1:0-11113 GCA_037177215.1 Asparagus racemosus | reverse complement strand
CCTCACTCCTTATCCTGAATCCCCCAGGACGAGTAACTCCTTCTTCTTCAGAAGTTTGAATTGTGTCGTCAAAGGAGTCCTCGTCACTTTCCTCCTGAACAGCTTTCTTCTTGCCCTTAGACCTTCAAGATGGTTCAGCTCGAGGAGGGGAGACATGAGTGGGGACCGTTTCTCTTCTACGCTCCACTTCAGCTTTAGAAATTCTTGAAGAAGGAGCATTTTCTGCAATGAGCCACTTACAATATAGAAAAGTCATTTAAAGCTTAGGCTCAGCAGCAGGGAGGCTGAATTTGGCATTGGTACAGCCACTAATGCTCCAGTACCAGGCACACACACCATCAATGAGGCCTCTGTGGGTCTTCATCCCCTGATTTAGATTCCCAATAAAAATCTGGTCGTAGCCGAACTGGCGAGAGAAACAGCAGGGAAGATAAGGCTCAATGTTGTAAGATTTCTTGACTTAGAAAATTAGATAACCTGGGTGAATGTTCATCAGCCACCAGAAGCAGCCAAGATCTAACACAGTCCTATCTCCGTTGGGCTCAGAGGCATCTACAAGTACCTCATTGTAATGACCTGAGAAGTGTGGGAAACACTTGAAGAATTCCCAACACTTAGTGACCTTGAACTGTCGGGACACCTCATGCCATTATTGTGCTCCCCACTTACATTTTTCTAAAGTTTGCAGTAGGGGAACTTCACGATCAATTGCCTTAGGTGCTGTCATTAGGTCTGGGCGATGCAAGATGAGCCAGGCCATTAAATAAGTGTATGGCAATTCAACCTTAGTGACTAGAATATCGTCGGAAGGTTTCTTTCCCTTCTGTACAAAGCTGCTGACTAAGCATCGAAGCCCGCTATGATTGTTTGCCACCATTACCGGGAGGAGAGAAAGTCGACGGCCGACAACTAGTTCGACAGCCGGATATAACACCTCCAGAGGTATAGCATCAGAGACTTGGTGCGGAGCTACGCACTTCTTCAACCATATAGCTAGATAGCTCGTTAGAAGAGTATGTGGCCTTACCTGCTTCTATGTGTGCCATAGAAAAGTCTCGAACTTGGTGCCCTTTGGGATTTTACCCTCAGCATATGGAGTCGTATAAGACTTGGCCTTCACCTTCTCAATTAGCCTGTTGATGTCAGAGGGGTTCAGAGGCTGCAGCTCGACTATTTCTTCGGAAGTCTCCAAGTTCTTAAACAAGTAGTCAGCAAACTGCTTCAAGCTTTGCAGCCATTTCTTAGCCTTCACATCAATGGACGCGATCGCCGTATGATAGTGACAGGTTAGTTCCCACAATATATCATACCCTGCGTAGTCCCTCTCTTTCATCTATCTTAGTTGACGGTTGGTGGGGAAGTACTCCTGATACGGCCCATCACCCATCGGAAGTCCAGATACCTTCATCATCTCATGGAGTGGCAAGCCCAACTCCCCGTTCCTCATCAGGAAGGCATTGGTGTCCGGGTTGTAAATCTCTAGGAGCGCGAAGAAGTGATTCACGCTGATGGGGAGCCCGTACATGCTACCTCGAATGGGGACATATAAACCCTTTCCCTGAAGCTCTGGACCCATCACCCAAGAATATTTTCAGACATTCTTGACCACCAACGATCACTAGAAGAGTGAACCCAACTGAAGCATCTGTATTTCTTGGCGGGCAATGCCCTTCCTACCCTAGCTAGGCGATTCTTCACAATGTCAGCCTGGATCATCTGTTCATTGTGGGTAGGATCATCTTGGCTCACAATCCCGGGATAGAGTCCACGAATGTAGCTCCTATCACTAGAACTTAGGGTAGCATTTTGGCCAACATACCCATAGTGCACACATTCTTGGTCCTCGGTCAATCTCCAGGACATACTCCTTTTGACCAATAAATTACGCAAGTGCACCAATGAGTGATTGCGGAGAAAAGCTGGTAGATGTGGACGAGCAGTGTTGCTTTCATATAACCAAGGCTCAGAGTGTGAGGACAGAATTTCTGGGTCTTCAACAGAATCTCCAAATAAGAAGCTGGACTTGCGTATGATGTAGGTTGAACCAGCACACCTCACCAATGGGGCATTGGTTATCATCCTACGTAGTGCTCGGCGATCTCCTTGCTGTAGTAACCCCAACAATTCCAGAGCTGCACTTGGGCCAAGTAGGGGAGCCTCGGCTATCAGCGGCGCCTCGTGAGAAGAGGAGAAAAATGTGCTATTTAGCCCATTCAACTCGCGAGCGGTAAATGCCGTAGCCGGGAATTCAACTACAAGAGACCAAAGAGATATATACATCAGAGTAGGTCCAAAGGCCAAAACTAAGTAAAGTACACTTAGTCAAAAAATCAAAAAATGAGTGAACTATCTTGCAGTAGGCGAGAGAGTCCAAATTGTCTCGCAAGCAGCGAGACAGGATAAACTGTCTCGCTAACGCAAGATAGTCCAAACTGTCTCAGCAACACCAAGACAGCCCGATCTGTCTCACAAGCATGAGACATTCATGAACTCATTCTCTTGATTTCACGAGTATTTTGACAATGTAAGATATTCATTTTAGTCCAGATCCTCATGAAGGAGCATCTCAACTCTTCCCGAATGCCTCGCAAAGGAGAACAAATGAGGATTTTTACATAATTATCACAATTTTAACACAACATGCACACTTTCATCCAAAAAAAGAAAAGAAGAAAAAATTATTACCCTCAAATGTCAGGGGAGATGATTCTTCAGTCTCAGAAGATTGAGGACAGGTTTGCCCTTGAGGATGTGAGATCTCTTGGGAGACATGATAGAAGTGGCATAAAAGTGGGATTTTTGTTCTAAAAACTCAGGTTTTGATTAGTTTTGAGGGAAACAAGGCAAGAAAGCCTTGAAATAGCCAAGAATTAAAGAGGGTGTTAGATTTGGTAGAGGATCAAGAAAAGGTATGGT
Organism: Asparagus racemosus; assembly: GCA_037177215.1. Classification (NCBI taxonomy): domain Eukaryota; kingdom Viridiplantae; phylum Streptophyta; class Magnoliopsida; order Asparagales; family Asparagaceae; genus Asparagus; species Asparagus racemosus. Next base: position 8,197 of record JBAKGM010019176.1, on the reverse strand, counting down.
TTTGTGAAGAAAATCAATCGAAATCGACTGCGTTTGAAGAAAACTGAAAGAAACCCTAGATCTAAATGGGGTGTCAAGCAAAATAAGAAAGATTTACGAGAATAGAGAGATTTTTAGAGATTTTAAAGAGTTAAGAAGAAATTTGGAAAGATTTTTGAATTCCAAAAGGTGGGCTAATAGATGAGGAAAAGACTCGAACTATCGAGCTTATAAAGGGGGGACCCGATGTCAGCCTTTCGAGCGGGACACGAAAAGTGTCTCGGCCGAAGATGGCCTGGCGAGACACTAAAAGGTGTCGCGCCCAAAGGCCATCGACAACTATCTCGCCAATGTAAAATTCGATGCTTAACCTCCACACGTGATTTGAGATGTTTCACATGATCATCTCCATCACGATCCACAAACATGATCTTTCAAATGGAGTACCAAAACCATGCCATGTCACAATCGGGAGTTTTCTGGGGAGCTTATGCCTACAATAGATAGTTTGATCACAGAGACTCAACAAGTTGAACGGTGCATTTCCTCTAAATCCTCACTACGAAAGAAGAATCATATGCCATGGTGAACAGTTAACCCCTACTATGACGAAATAGCATGATTACAACCCTCGGGATGAAGATGATCAGTTCAAAGTCAACTCAATCATTTCAACTAGTTCAGATACAGATGTAATAGCTATTGATCCCACAATATGGTCAATGACATCGCCTAGCCATGGTTCAAAAGCTGAAGCAAGCTATACGCCCCTTCTATGAAGTTCAATGTGGGACAAAAGCAAGGCCTATCTCATCCAAAGTATTCCAGACTCTTCAACAAAATACAGCAGAGTCTGAAAACTTATTGCGTCTCGCCATTGCCGAGACACTTATTGTGTCTGAAGCATTTTCCATGTACTTTATTGTTATTTACAGGGCCAATTTAACCTTTTCAACACGTGGGGATGTTCATTTACATTAGTAGGCAGTTACATCCTTGAAAGATGCCCAATTAGTGCATAAATGGGGTATTAAACGTGCCTTTAAAGCAGGAGAAACAGTTACAACAGCCTGGAATTAAAATCCTTTGGCCTAGACAATATAAACTGTCTCGCCAATGGGCGAGACAGTTTGGTTTTCAGACACAATAACGTGTCTCGCCCACTATGCAGTTATGGCAGGTCTTGACTTGTGTTCGTTTCAGCTGTTACACTTCCCAAAGGATATAAATAGCCCCCTATACCTATTGAGGAGGGGGATCAGAGCTTTTTGATCTAGATTTTGGGAGAACTTAAAGAGCCGGAGCTAAAATTATAGAGTAAAAGAGAAGAAGAAAGACTTTGAGAGTTTAAGAACGTTTTTCACTTAGAGACTCCTCAAGTTTAAGCTTTGCCTTAAATCTTGGGCAGAGTAGATATCTTACTTAACTAAAATATTTGCTTAAGTTCTTGTTTCCTTAGTGAAACATCAACTAAACCTTGCTAATTTGGCGACCGTTTCTTAGTGGTCCACGGACGATGCGTCCCCAGCACAGGCAAAGAACCCACAAAAGCAGGAGCTTGCTACGTAGCGATTTCTGTTCGAGTTTTGTACGAGAGTGAGATTGTTTTCTTTGTACTAGAGAGAATTATGCATGTAATCTTTCAATTGTATTCATTTTGAAATGTTTTGAAATGGACACCACAAAGAAGACTGTTCTCGACGAAAACATTTCTATTATGGATGGTCCTTCCCATTTGGGTTCGAATTTATATTTCTTCTTGGAGTCGAGGATTATCGATCGTCGAGCAGTGAGGACCAGATCTCCTTCCTTGAAGCTCTTCTGTCGTACTTTCTTGTTGAAAGCTCTCGACATCCTGCTTGGTAGAACTCAATGGGTTGTTGAGCTTCTAAGAAATTTTCATCCAACATCTCGAGTTCTTCAGGGGGATTATTGGCACCATGGTATGCCCGTTTTCTTCACCTCTTGATTGATGTTGTTGTGACGACTAGTTTCACCTTGGCGGTTCGTCTGTGCTTGGATTTGTTGGTCATGCATTTCTCGCATCTGCTGCATGGCCATCTCCATTTCGAACTTGAAGTTCTCCTTCTGTTTGGCCATCGCCTCTTCGAGCATTTTGGCCACTTGCTCGGCAGTGACATGAGAACTTCTCGGGGCTGCCCCTCACTGGAAACTGTGTTATCTGAAGCTAGTGCGGAGCCAGCATCTGTCACTTCATCGTCTGATGGCAACCCCTTCAGGATTTTGTCGTAGTTGGAACGTCAAATTATGCCGGTGCACAACCGAGTTATTCGGTCGGATGGTCACGGACCAGCACCAGTTGACGTCTCTTTGCTCGTCATGTTATTTGTGGCTCTTGGTAGTTCGTTGCTTTGAGCCACCGATCTTCTCCTGCAAAAATGTCTTGACTTGAGCTTCGGCAGTCTGGCACCAAGTCTGTCAAAGACTGACACTCTTTCTAGAGTCGCTTTGCCACAGCTACACTCCGATAACATCGCCTTGATAAACTTGGAACAGAGGCACTATGCAGGCTTCTCGCGAGAACTCCTCTTCTAGGACTTTCTCGCACCCCCAGCATGATAGTACAACTCATCGTCATGAATGCTAGAGCAACCCATCATGTGTTAGCACGACTTCTCAGGTATGACGTCATCATCATCAGACGAAAATGTCTCCTTCTGAGGATGGACTAATTTATCAAAGTTGTCGAAAGTGACTCCCCTCGACATTCGCCTGTGGGGGCGTGAAGTCTCGGCAGACTCTCGGACTTCGATTCTCAGTCTAGTATGTGGCTCTGCAGGGGTCTTCTTGCCTTCATCGAGGTTGGTGTGACCTTCTGCATCAGGAGTGACCCGTGATTTTCTCAACGGACCCAGGCGTTACTTGATCAGAATTTTACCTCAATCATCTTGCAATGGGCTGAGCTACTTCATGATTGTTGGCCTGCTAGCTGCAGCAGGAATCATCTTTGCCAGAAGCTTAGAGGTAGATGCCATAGATGGCCTCAGCGCCGGGGTGATTGAAGTTGGGGTACCGGCAAACTTTGGCCTCGGCGCCAGGGCAACTGGAGTTGTAGTGCCGGCAGACTTCGGCTTAGGTGCCCGGGCGACTAGAGTTGTAGTGCCGGCAGACTTTAGCGTCGGCGCTGCGATCACCAGAGTTGGAGTGCCACCAAACTTGGGCATCCAGGCTTGGTGGACTGTTGGTGGCTTTGTGGCCACCTCTTCCTTCTTCAATTAGCGGGCTTGCTGCATAAAAACCCACGCCTACGCAAGGAGTGCGCGGTGCTTCCAGATGCACTCCTGAAGTATCGAACAGTTCTGTTTGACTCGGACCCATTCATTTGTTAACAGCTTGGTGAGGCCATCGATCACTTGAGGCTGAAGCCTCTGAGTTAATCTGGACCTTAGATCCATCTCGTAGCGGATCCCATCCGTTGATTGCATGGCCTTGGCAAATTTACGTGCCATGCTCTGTCGTGGTCGCTGCCGTGCTTGCTTGGAGAGTGTGGGCATGCCATCGGCGGTCATCTCAAGCGCCGCGGGAACTTGGGCTATTGGCACCGAGGGAATTTTACCGTTACCTGCGACTTTGGTGGCAGCGGGGTTGGAATCGTCCTCCTGGGACTCAACGTCTGAGGCCCGCCGGATCTTCCTTGTAGCGGAGACCCTCTTGGACTTGCGGGGAGATGCAGATCTGGATGAGGAGGAGAGGTATTCCTCGTACTTCTACTGGTTGAACTCATATTCGACCTCCTCTTCGACCGGGATCTCGATCCGTGGCTGCGACATGACGATCTTAGATTTGAGACCGTTGGCTCCCACTGTGGTCGCCAGCTTGTTCACGAGGAAAGTTGTTGTGATTTCCATTGCAATGAATTCATTACAAACTTCGATCGCTTACAACGAAATTCAAATAAAAATCTCACCTTTTTATAAGGTTTACAATGAAAATCGAATAAAGATTACAACTTTATTTCCGTTAATGAACAAACGCGGGGTTTGTTTATCGGATCCTCGCTTGGGTGGGATCTGGGCATGTGCTGGGGACTCTGTTCTGTCCGTGGACTACCGTGTGATCAGATCTAGGTACTAGATCTACAGATCTGCGGTGATTATTTCGTGAAGGAAATAGTCACTGACAGGGATCAACCCACGAAGGAGATAATTGCTAGAGTGGGTGAAATCGACAAAGCGAAGTCACGCACGGACCCTGGGATTAAGACGAAGCTTAATCTCGAGGGTGGATTTGATAGATCTGACCTGCATCGCCTCAATTCTTCCCTTGGATGCACAGATCTAGATTGTGAAGTCTTGATCTCGTGTGCAAGGAGTTTAGATCTGAGTTTTTTGCCTGTGAAAAGAGCTCAGATCTGTGCAAAAATTCCAACCTATGCAAATGAGACCCCCTCTCCTATTTATAGGCAAGAGGGGGGGATGTGGCTGGGGCACTCTTGTGACCGAGGCACCAAATGGTGCCTCGGCCTGGGCTAACACACTGTTTGGTCTTGTCTCCGGTGGTTTTCCGACGTTGTTTTCTTCTAGTCGCGTCGCGATTGTGTCGAGTCCGCGTCTAATTGATTTTCTCGTTGACTTGGAGCTCGATCAGTTCAGTCCCATCAATGCTTGAGTCCGGTTGATTTGTTCCGTCGATTCCAGAGTGAGGTTGGTGCAGTTCCGTCGATGTTTGAGTCTGGTTAATTCTGTCTCGTCGACATTCGAGTCTAGTTTACTCACCTTGTCAAAACTCACTAATCTGAACTTCGTCGTTAGATTTATTCCACGATTTGTCACTTCACTGACTTGTACGTCTTGCTGATTCACTTCGTGCGCTCATCAACTCACTTTATGCGTTTTACGGCTAGATTACATCGTCAGAGGTTCTTGGTCGCATCGTCGGATGGGTCATGGATTGTCAACCCACCATCACGAGTCATGTTCAGGCACTCACAGGCATTTTTCAATGCCTACAGCAGGCACCTGAATCGACAGATAGTTTACAGGTGTCGACTACATGTGAGATGAGTCATCACTGAGCTTGACGTGATGGTGACTGAAGAGGCATGGTGCTGACAAAGGGTGATGAGTCATGGAGACTCGTGGCATTAGAAATGATGATGATGGCTAGTTGTTGGTGAGGAGTTTGAGGACAAACTGCCTCTCGATCTGGCTCTACAGGTGAGATGGCTAGTACTATCTTTTTTGTCAGCCTCACAAGTTTTTGACCCAGCCTTGAGCAGATGAGCGGGGTCAGAGGATGGGGTCGAGTGAGAGCTTGTCTCGACTCGGCATTACTCGGGAAGGGACAAGTGCCCATGCTATCTGAGTTGCCCTGAGCTGACTTGTGAGGTTGATGATTAGTGTTTAATCATGGGACACGTGTCAACTCTAGAAGGAGGATTAGTGCTAAGGTTAATTGTTGACATAACAGTCTGCTAGAGCGAACTTCACCCAAAGCCATTTGGTGAGCTTCACCTAGAATTATTCAGTAAGCTTCGCCCAAACCTATCCAGCAAGCTTCACCTTTGACTGTTATAGGCGAACCTCACCATTGACTATTTCAAGAGCTATTTTTAAGGAAACGGCTCTCCCCATTATCTCCTAAGTAAATGGCCCATTTAATTCACATTTAAGGGCCACTATCTCTCTCATTGCCTATAAGAAGAGGGGAGATTGCTCATTTTTAGGCACCCGAGATTTCGTATCTGAACTCAGTTTTCTCAAATTTTAGCCACTTAGATATTTAGCATCTCTTCATCCAAAGAAGACTTCAGCATCTTTAGAGAGAACAAAAATTTTCAATCAATGAAAGACCCATCGTCTACTACTCAGACCAATAATGTAGTACAAGAATGACGCTCCATCAGCGCATGGAAAAGAACCTAGCTTTAAACAAAAGTTTCTTATATCACTTTGATATCTTTGAATTGTAATCTGTGTCAATTGTGATTCAAAGACCAGAAACAAGATAGCAAATACGCTAGTGACTTCTTTCTCATCCGATGAAAAAATTGTGTCGTTGTCAGACACTAAGACCATTGGGTCTTTCGCTGAATCGCTAGTCATTGAATTTGACTAAGAGAAGTTCAAAAATTTCATTTCCTCTCACTAATCATCCATGGCTACTTCTAGGAACTATCATAGGATTCACCACTATACGAAAGTGGGATCCAATTTGTTGCACATGTCAAGGTGAACTTCGCCTAAGACAATCTGAGCTTCGCTAGAAGCCAAATGAACTTTGCCCAGAGTGAAGAAATATTGACCCTCGCTTTAGTTGAGGGCCAAGATGTTCATACATCTTCTAACTTGGGACATGAGTCCACAATACCCTTGAGAGTTTGCCTTAAAGCATCTTGCCATGCTTCCCTAATAGAAGCAAAGAATGGGGGGTAAACCCTCATCTAACCACCTATGGTGATTCTTCTTCCAAATCACAAGCTTCAACTTGTAATAAGACCAGATTGACCACTCTAGTCGAAGGTCAAATCAGCATCGTGTTAGGCGACATTCTCATGCTAAAATTCAAAGAGGTAAAGTTGCCCCTAAAGGGAGAAATGTCTTAAACCAAGTTGGAACTCTCACTGATTTAAGAGAGTTTCTTTCTCTAAAGAGGACACGACAAAATCAACATTGTACGACCTTAAGAGAAACTATCACGGCAATTCAAACGAACTACCAATGCAAATCTATTCCTAAAAAGGGATTAGTTTTCACTCGTCTTAGTCAATTTCCCAAGCCTTTAGAGGCTAGGATAAAAAGACAACGACACACCCAAAAAGATAAGAGTAATCTCCAAGAATTCATGGTCAACAAGACCAGTATAGTCTCTGGAGATGAAGAAGAAGATGTCATTAGTCCTTCTGATCCCAGAAACTCTTTTGCTATCAGAAATATCCTTCCAGAAACCGATGGTATGTACCCTCATACCAGGTCAAGGCAAGAGGCACTACTCCCTTTGGCTACTCCCTTTTTCGAATGCATTCTCCCCAAGCTTCATCCCAAATTGACCAACCTACCAGCAATGATAATTTTGTTATAGCATCAAACGCAATCCCTAGTTTAAGTCAAAAGTAGGAGTAGGTGACAGGTATGGTGTAACATCTCAATTTTTTCCTTTCGATGATCAGATACTATTACCAATACTGGTCCATGAATCAATATTTTTCTTTTCTTTTTTGTCTCATATAATCTTTTGGCATAAGGATACTAATTTAGCTAATTTCTCATTTATGATAGAGTTAATTAAGTTATAGGATGCATATTAACTCAATATGAACCCTAAGTCAACCATGGTTAAAGCCAAGTTCAACCCTACTTCAAAAGAACCATTCCAAATCATGATATATTGTCTTTTATTCTAGATTTTGGTCAGCTATGAATAGTAGGAGAATTTTGCACAAAAACCCCTAATCTCGGCCATAATTGGATAATCCACCCCAAATGAATTATGGCTATATACGTACTCAACCTCCTCTCCCTCTTATTTTTCTCATTTTTAAGAGAAAACCACAAACCCTCTCCCCCTGCTTCCTCCCCTTGGCCAACCACTTCAGCCCCCAAAACCCATTCTTCCCTTGATAATAAAATAAAAATAAAAAATAAAAAACAAAACTATTTTCTTCTCTCAATTGGTGGAAGTTGAAGCAAGGAGGGCTTTGTTCGTAAAGCTTCTAGGAAGAGGAGGGCTAGGACAAATTCATAGGTATATTTCCCTAACCACCTCCATTCCTTACATTCTTTTGTGTTAAAGATCTAATATTGGTATGTGGTAGAAATAATTTGTTCATGCATACACATTTTAAGATGAATTTAGGCTTGCATGTAGGATTTCGGATCATGCATGTTAATAAACAAGGCTAAAAATATGATCTTTGTGCTTAGGAACATGTAAAGCATGGTCATTTCTTTTTTTTTTTTGGTCTCCCTATGTTTAAATTATGGTGGATATGCTCTGATTTGGTGATTGTATAACTTGCACGCTGATATTCGAAGCACAATCTCGTGTTGGAAAATATCCTGCAGGATAACCCTATTAGTATTTTAGCCATAACTTTCTCTATGAATGTCCTTTTCAAGTGAACTTTTCAATTTTGAAATATTTACTCATGAACCTTTCTGTTAAACTTAGTTTGGTAAATTTTGGCTATTGTTTTCTATCTCGAATGCTTAGTAGAAGTGGATGCATGTGTCTGAAATAGACTGCATGAGACATGTTC
>JBAKGM010019175.1:0-11115 GCA_037177215.1 Asparagus racemosus | reverse complement strand
GAAAAATGAATTGTATTGATTCTTTTACTGAAGAAAGACTTACAATCTCTCCTCACAAACTCTCTCTTATCGGTTATATCAATTTACAAAAGAAGGAAGGATTAGCAAATATCCTCCCTTTTGTTTAAAGCTGGGTTCCTCGCGGTAGCGATGAGAGCTTGAATCTTGTATCCCATTGACGATCCGATCGTCTTGGCTTGTGGAACAACGATAAACAGAACTCGCAAAGCAAGCTTGGAACTCGAGGGAGTTGAAGATCCCAAAGAAGCTCCCTCTTTTCTTTTTCAAGTGGAAGTTCTCAAAGAAGAAGCCCCTTTTTAAGTGGAAATTGAAGCCTTCCTGGTTGTCCCCCCTTCTTCAGCTGTTATCCCAGCTATTTATAGGGGATTAAGGGGTGTAACTGACCCCTTAAATCTCTTCTTGATGGGGGTTTAATGCCCCCAGATCGTGCAAAATAGTTTTAGAACCGTTTAAATCGTGTTTGAACGTGTCAAACGCGAGGTCCGCGTCCATACGAGGTCCGCGCTCATACGAGGTCCGCGTCCATACGAGGCCCACGCTCATACGAGGTCCGCGTCCATACGAGGTCCGCGTCCATACGAGGTTTCCGCGCTTTCATACGAGGTCCGCATCCATACAAGGTCCACGTCCATACGAGGCCCGCACTCATACGAGGTCTCTGTCCATACGAGGTCCGCGTTCACACGAGATCCGCATTTTCATACGAGGTCCGCGCTCATACAAGGTCCGCGTTCTAATAATGACCTTATGTTCCCGTTCTAATAATGACCTCTGCGTCTTGACTTAAGAACGCAGAGGTGAGCTCCGCGTTTTGAGCTTGAAAATGCGGTGGCGAGGCACTCGTTTTGAACTTGGAGACGCGTTGGTGAGCCTCGCATTTTGTAATCAAAGAGACCATCAATTTGTAATATCTTTTCAAAGATCATCATCTTATAATCTTTGCCATGTTTTCTTGAAGTATGGAGGTCATTGATTGTGACTCCGTTAGCACTACGCTGAAATTGAGATTTTCCTTTGTTAGTGCAAAGGTGGTTGGATTGTATTCTTCGTTAATTGCTGTAGAAAATTCTTAAATTTTGGTCTCCTGAAAGTCGTTACGTCATGACATTCATTGTTTGTACTTGATGAGGATTAACTATCTGCAGTAATTTTTAGACAGCCTATAGAACCCCCTCCAAAGTTTTTGAAAGTTCATGGTTGACTGGGATGAGCTTTTGAAATACTTTGGATATCTTCTTTGTCCAACTCTGAGAAGGTATTGCTCTCCATTTAAGAGATTTGCACTTTGCTTTTGTCCACGCTAGTCGTTTACAAGGATGAATTCTGGCGTTTTGAAGTTGAAATGCATGGCTGACTCTTGCGTCTTTAAGTTGAGACGCAGTGTTGGCTCTCGCGTTTTGGAGTTGAGACGCGGGGCTGACCCTCACGTTTTCAACTAAGTCTTTTAGACTTTTTTCAGTTGCCAAAATTATAATGTTAACTTGGCATGACTTTCATACTTGTGATTTGAACAAGATTTTGAGGACCTGTCGCTCTATTGATAAGAGTCGATAAGTTTTGGTTTTGTCGGGGGACAAAATATGAAACCTATTCTTTGAACAAGGTTTAAGGCCTATGATGTGAACAAGGCTTACATGGCTTGTCGTATCAACAAGGCTTAGGGCTTGTGATGTGAACAAGGTTGAGGGCTTGTGATGTGAACAAGGCTTTGGACTTGTGGTGTTAACAAGACTTAGGGTTTGTGATATGAATAAGGCTTATGACTTATCATCCTATTAAGGAGGATTGATAAGTTGATTGCGATTTAAGTAATTTTGAGGGCTTATCATTCTATTGAGAAGGATTGATAAATTGATTGCCATTTGAGTAAATTTGAGTATTTATCATCCTATTGAGGAGGATTGATAAGTCAATTACGATTTAAGCAAATTTGAGGACTTATCATCCTATTGAGAAGAGTTGACAAGTTGATTGTGATTTGAGCAAATCTGAGGACTTATCATCCTATTGAGAAGGGTGGATAAGTTAGTTGCGATTTGAGCAGATTTGAGGACTTATCATCCTATTGAGGAGGATTGACAAGTTGATTGCGATTTGAGCAATTTTGAGGACTTATCATCCTATTGAGGATGATTGATAAGTTGATTGCGATTTAAGCAAATTTGAGGACTTATCATCCTATTGAGAAGGATTGATGAGTTAATTGTCAGAGGTATAACATTAACGTGATAGGATTGTGTTGCGATTTGAGCAATTCTAAGGACTTATCACTCTATTAACGAGAGTCGATAAGTTGATTGTCATAAGAGCTCACTTGCTAATAATGAGATGAGCTAATCTTAACTTTGTGGAGAAGTTAATCGTCGGAGGTGTAATGTTAACTAGACGGTGCTCTGTGAATTTCGTGGTTGACAGAATTATTCTATTAAACATGACAACTCAGCAGATTTATTAATCATAATTCGATGAACAACCCCCAGTCTTGAACAAGTGCAAGGGGAAAAGAGGTAGGCACGACATATCAGAGGTAGTTGTTAGCATGATAGCTTTTGTGGACCTACCATCCTATTGAACAGGATTACTTTCAGTATTTGTAATATCTTCTCCTTCTGGCTGAGAAGATTGGGCTTGGTCCCATTGCTCGCTTTCTTCTTTAGTTTTGAGCCTGGAGATAATTTTTTGAGCATGTTCACCTTGAGAGATTAACTGTCCCCAGGAACGACATTTTGCAACTCCCATTCGGACTAAGAATTTCGTTTATAAGTTGTGTCGACAGGTTTCTACCAGTGCATATTGCATCATACCTGCCGGGCAAGGAAGAGCCACGCTTCGGAACCTCTTAACAAAGGCTTTGATGGACTCTCCCTTCTTTTGCTTAGTGGTAAGAAGGGTATGGACAGAGACTTCGGTGTCGTCTTCAAAGAATCTCGATCGGAAGAGTCTCTCTAGATCTGTTCATTTCTGAATACATCCTGCGGGCAGGTTCATAAACCATTCTAAGGCAACCCCCTTGAGGGTGCCAATGAACAAGCGAGTTAGTATAGCGTCGTTTGATGTCACATTTCTAGTCTGTGACTTGAAATGATAGATATGTTAGTTCGGTGACCCCTTACCGTCAAAAGCTTGTAGTGTCGGGGCCTTGAACTTTGGAGGATAAGGGGCTAAGTCCCATTCTGCCAGATAGGGCCTGGCAAATCCCTCATCTTGGAGCTCGCTTCTATTGGCAATGGTACTGAGGCAGGCTTCCAACTCTTTTTTACCGATTGAGGATTCTGCTCGTTCTCAGCCATCTTCTCTTCAGATGAAGATTCTATGTGATGAGTTTCTTGATCAGAAGCATCATTCATTTTTTCTTTTTGTTTTGAAGATTAACCCCTCCTTCGTGATGATTCCGGCTGAGGTGTTGAGCTAACCATGTGAAATTGAGCCTATCCGTAACAAGTTGGGCTACCATGTCTTGAAGTTGATCGATGGTCTCTTGTTGTGACCGTATGGCTTCTTGTTGCGACCACATGTTTTTTTACATCACAGCCTGATACTCTTCGATTCTCTTCCTATAATCTTCAGTATTATCTGTTATGTGGACAGTGATCTCATGCTCCATAAAAGAACTGGAAGATTGAGAGTCCGCAATGGTCGAGTGCTCATCGTCAGTTCCTATTCCTTTAGCTAACTTCTGATAATCGACAGGACGTAATACTCTCTTTTGTGTCCAGGTGTGTTGGCAAATCCCTTCAAATTTATCTGAGATTTTTTTAACACTTGGAGAGTGATTGGTGCCCGATTCATCCGAACTGGAGGCTGGTGACTTTCCCCTGCTAACCATATTGACAGTAACTCTAGGGTATTCATCCTCTGAAATGACGTTCATTGGTGGGTTGAATACTGATGAAATGGTTATGCATGAGCAGCATTGGCATCTCGAGGGAACCGTAGAAATCAGTCATTCGCATTGGCATGAATGAATGATTTGTTGTGTCGGTCTTTCCCTCAATAGGAATCCTCTCAAACCTGTTGCAGAGACTGGAGAAGAGTTACTCACTAATCGTGAGGTTTGAACTGGAACCCCTAGTCTATAATTGGACAGGCCAGATTCCTGACGAACACGAATTTTAAATCCATGTTGGTCTTTTTGGACACGAACATCGCGTCTAGCATTTGGAACGCTTGGTCCGTGTCTACTTTGAGAAACGCTACCCTGAAGGTTGCGTTCAGGTTGTGAAACATGGGTTTGAGGTCCGTGTTTTGTTTGTGAAATGCTTCCTTGTCAGTCGCGTTTTGGTTGTGGAACGCGGATGTGGTTCCTCGTTTTATATTGGAAACGCTCCCCTGAGGGTCGCGTTTTGTTGGGAAAACGCTCCTTTGAGGGTCTCGTTGTAATTGCTGAATGCGGATTTGAGACCCGTGTTTTGTTTGTACAATGCACCTTTGACGGCTACGTTCCATTTGGTCATCGTGAAGTTCGCGATTGGGCTCAGAAACGCGAGGCTCGCATTTTGGCTCACAAACGCAAAGTTCATGTTGATTGAGAGATCGGCTTTCTCAGAGTTGTGCTCATTGGTGGGATCTTCTCATTCGTCGCGCAGCATTCTTCTTAGCCTGTATGAATAGTTCAACCCCCTGAGGAGACACTCCTTTGGCCAGTCGACCATGGATGGAGCTTTAGTCTTCTTGGAGACTTTACAGATCTTGCGCATAGCCTTGAGGCTAAGGGATCTGAAGGAGAGTGCCTCCTCGTACTTAGCTTGATCAAACTCTACGGTTAGAGTTTCCACCATTATTCCAATGAGCTTGACGTCAGATTGTGCCACCACTTCTTCGTCTGCGAAAGAAGTGATCTCTAGCGGAGTTGCCATTTTTTGTTCGTCGAAAAAAATAAAAGGGAAAGTGGAGGAAAAATGAATTGTATTGATTCTTTTACTGAAGAAAGACTTACAATCTCTCCTCACAAACTCTCTCTTATCGGTTATATCAATTTACAAAAGAAGGAAGGATTAGCAAAGATCATCCCTTTTGTTTAAAGCCGGGTTCCTCGCGGTAGCGATGAGAGCTTGAATCTTATATCCTATTGACGATCTGATCGTCTTGGCTCGTGGAACAACGTTAAACAGAACTCGCAAAGCAAGTTTGGAACTCGAGGGAGTTGAAGATTCCAAAGAAGCACTCTCTTTTTCTTTTTCAAGTGGAAGTTCTCAAAGAAGAAGCCCCTTTTTAAGTGGAAGTTGAAGCCTTCCTGGTCGTCACCCCCTTTTTAGCTATTATCCTAGCTATTTATAGGGGATTAAGGGGTATAACTGACCCCTTAAATCTCTCCCTTTGATGGGAGTTTAATGCCCCCAGATCGTGCAAAACGGTTTTGGAACCGTTTAAATCGTGTTTGAACGAGTCAAATGTGAGGTTCGCGTTCATATGAGGTTCGCGTCCATACGAGGTCCGCGTTCATACGAGGTCCGCGTCCATATGAGGTCCACGCTCATACGAGGTCCGTGCTCATATGAGGTCCGCGCTCATACGAGGTCCGTGTCCATACGAGGTCCGTGTCCATACAAGGTCCGCGCTCATACGAGGTCCGCGTCCATACGAGGTCCGCGTCCATACGAAGTCCGTGCTTTCATACGAGGTCCGCGCTCATATGAGGTCCGCATTCTAATAATGACATCTGCGTCTTGACTTAAGAACGCAAAGGTGAGCTCCGTGTTTTGAGCTTGAAAATGCGGTAGTGAGCCCCCCGTTTTGAACTTGGAGACGCGGTGGTGAGCCCCACGTTTTGTAATCAAAGAGACCATCAATTTGTAATCTCTTTTCAAAGATCATCATCTTATAATCTGTGCCATGTTTTCGTGAAGTATGGGGGTCATTGATTGTGACTCTTGTTAGCACTTGTGAAGACCGTTGAAATTGAGATTTCCTTTGGTTAGCGTGAAGGTGGTTGGATTGTATCCTTCGTTAATTGCTGTGGAAAATCCTTGAATTGTGGTGTCCTAAAAGCCATTACGTCGTGACTTCATTATTTGTACTTGATGTGTATTGACTATCTGCAGTAATTTTTAGACAGCCTACAGTAGACAAACGGGGAGGGGAGAGAGGAGGCAAGGGAGGAGGTGGGAGGATGGGGAGGGAGAGGGGGAGGGGGAGGCAAGGGAGGAGGTGAAGAGAGGAGAAGTGTAAAATAGGACATTTCTAGATTTTTTAGCTGAATAGTAGACAAAGTGTGACATTGAAAGCATGTTAATAAATATAGTTGGTTTCTATAATAATAATAACAATAATAATAAAACTAATGTGACAAGTTACAATTTAGATAAAAATTTAGATGTTTTTCATGTAAAAACTCTAAAAAATATTAGCTAGAGATATTTGGTCACTGAGGGACCAAATTACAATAACACTAGGATTTGAGGGGCTAATGAGGAATTTCAAAGATTTGAGGGACGAAGAATTCAAATCAAAAATTCAAGTTTTTCGATTTTTCTAAAATTTTGAAAATTAAAAACAGAAAAACTTGAATTCTTTGTCGCTGTGGCAATGGCATGAGGATCTGTGGTTTGAGGTTAGAGGTATAATTTTTAGTTTTCATGAAAAACTGAAAAACTATTTATCCTAAAATTGTATTTTTTTGGTCTCATATTTTTTCAAATAACTCCAATCACTTTTTCCCATCTCAATTTTTTTGCAGAACTCTGAATTATTATTCCGATCTCTGAAAAATACATCAGGTAATTAATCTAGCATCAGACAATAGTTATATTATTTAAGTTTGCGTAATATTTTTTTCAATTTTAATTGTTTCGAATTTTTTAGATCTCAAGTTTTAATTCCGAGAAATAAGTCTTAGATAGTTTATCTATGATCCAAGACACAATTAACTGAAGAAAGATTATTCAGGTACTTATTCTATAACTCTTTAATAATTATTTTCAATTTGATATTTATAAATTTTTTTATATTAT
Organism: Asparagus racemosus; assembly: GCA_037177215.1. Lineage (NCBI taxonomy): Eukaryota > Viridiplantae > Streptophyta > Magnoliopsida > Asparagales > Asparagaceae > Asparagus > Asparagus racemosus. The sequence goes on along the minus strand of JBAKGM010019175.1, from coordinate 4,144 downwards.
TGTAGGAAAACAAAACGGTAATTTTTCGGAAACTTTAGTTTTAATTCCAATCTAATAATAAAATTTTCATTTTTTTATTTTTACATAATTAGATATTTTTATTTTACAAATTTCTAAATTTAATTACAACTTTATTTCTAAATCAAATTCAAGTTACCAAATTTATAAATAATAAACTCATATTTTAAGTAGATAATGTTTCTATTTCTAAATAAAATTCTAATATTAATAATGTTTAAATTACCATACATATGTTACCAAGTTCAAGTTATCAAATTTATGTGTAATATATTCATAATTTAAGAAAATTAATGGAAAAATATCTAACTTTAAATAAATTGCCAAATTTAGATCAATATTCCAAATTTTCAACTTATTTTGAATTTAATAGCATTTTTGAAATAATTTCATATCAAAATTATATTAAAATAGTAATTATGTGATTAATAAATGCTTAAATTAATTTGGATTTTTTTTGTTTTTAAATAGTTCGAAAATTTATTTTTATTCATGGTTTTTTTTTATTTTCAAAGTTTGTGGTATTAATTTGAATATATTTTTTATTTTTAAATAATTCTAAAAATTTATTTTTTAGAAATTATTTAGTTTTAGAATTTCAAATTTTAATTGGCATTTCATATTTTATAGATAGTTGTGCAAATTCATTTTATAAAACATTTAATATTAATTATGAAACCAAAAAAGTTAATATTTGATAAAATCAAATTACCATTTATATCTTACCAAATTCAAATTACCAAGTTTATACAAAATAGATTCATAATTTAAGTAAATGAATGGAAATGTATCTAACTTTACTTAAATTACCAAATTTAGATCATATTTCCATTTTTTAACTTATTTCTAATTTAATAGTATTTTCGAAATAAATAAAATTTGAAATTATATAAAACTAGTAATTATGAGATTAGTGAATACCTAAATTCATTTGAATTTTCCGCTTTTAATTTTTAAATAATGCTAAAAGTTAAATTTTATTTTTAGTTTTTTATTTATTGAAATTAGTTAGTTCTGGCATTTAAAAATTTTAATTTAAATTATGTATTTCTTAAGATAGTAATGAAAAATTATTTTTATACTAATTTTTATATTGTTTATATGGAAAATATAATGATTTTTTTATTTTTAAAATTTCTCTAATTCTAAATAAAGGGTATTCTGAATAACCAACATAGGTTACTTAAATTTACTTATTTACTGTATATTCATGAAAGTAAAATTATATTATTATTTATTTACTAATTTACTAAAAGTTTTATGTTACATTAATATTTTTTTGAAATTTTTGTAGAATTTATGCATACGATCATTTGTGATGCAGCAACATGTTTAATATACCTAAATGTTAAACTTTTTATTTTATTATTTGTTTTTAAAGCATTATATTTTCGATAATGAAAAATATGATTCAAAATTAACTATTATTCAGTAAAACAATATAATTATTTTTTTTAAAATTAAGTAATGAATATATTAATATTTAAAATAAACTATGCATTTAATGTTTATTTTCTTCATAATGATTTGATTATTTAATATAATTTTTGAAGATATAATTTTATTATTTCTAATTTATTTACTCATTCATTTAATGTTTTATGAAATAGTAATTTACACAATTTGAAATAGTTATGGATTTATTATTTATTTAGTTATTTAAAATACAAATATGAAACTGAAAATAACTATTTACTTACTATTTTATTATATTATTATTTATTTACTTGTGTAGAATTTTATGAAACAGTAATTTTATTTTTATTTATGATTTTTTAATTTCAGATTTTGTGGTATTAATTTGAATTGAAGATTTTTATTTTTAAATAATTCTAAAATATTCTATTTTTTGAAATTATTTAGTCTTGGAATTTCAAGTTTTAATTTGAATGTTTTATTTTTTAGATAGTTGTGGAAGTTTAATTTTATACCAAATTTACTACTAATTACAAAATTTAAAAATACCAAAATTTTAAAAAAATTCAAATTATCATATAGATTTTACCAAATTTATATTATAATAGATTCCTAATTTGAGTAAATTATTGGAAAAATGTTTAACTTTTATTTAAACGCCAAATTTAGATTGTATTCCCATTTTTAAACTTGTTTTGAATTTAATAGAATTTTGGAAATAAAAGATTTTGTAACTATTTAAAAATAGTAATTATGAGATTAATGAATACCTAAATCAATTTTAAATTTTCTATTTTTAATTTTTAAATACAAATTTAAAATTAATTTTTATTCTTGCTTTTTTTAAAAATAATGTAGTTCTGGAATATCAAATTTTAATTTGAATTTTTTTAAAAGATAGTTATGGAATTTTATTTTTTTACCAACTTTAATACTAAATTATAAGCATAAGTTACTTCAATTATGTGTATTTTTTATATGTAAACATCATGATTTTCTTGATTTTTAAAATTTCTTGAATTGCAAATGAAGGGTATTCTGAATAACCAATGTAGGTTACTTAAATATATGTTGATTAGATTTTATAGAAACTAATTGCATATAATAAGGCGGATAATAACGGTAAAATTAAATTAATAGTTATTTTATATTTTCTAATTGTTAAAATTAGTATTTAAACCTTACTTCAATAAATTAGTTTACATTTAGAAAACTATATTAAATGAAACTTATAACAATTGAAAACTATTTTGAATTTTTTGTTTTTTGTTTTTTATTTTTAAGTAGCTCTAAATTTTTCCTTTTTTCATGGTTTTTTAATTTCATATTTTGTGGTATTAATTTAAATTTGATAATTTTTATTTTTAAATAATTCTGAAATTTTCTTTTTTTTGGAAATTATTTAGTCTTGGAATTTCAAATTTTTAATTTGAATTTTGTATTGTTTAGATAGTTGTGAAAGTTTTTTTAACCAAACTTACTACTAATTTTGAATTAAAACGTACCAAAATTTGAAAAATTTTCAAATTATTATATGGATGTTACCAAATTTATATATAATAGATTCATAATTTGAGCAAATTATTGGAAAAATATCCATGTTTAATTAAATTACCAAATTTTAATCGTATTCCCAATTTTTAACTTATTTTGAATTTAATAGAATTTTTAAATAAATAAAATTTGAAATTATTTAAAAATAGTAGTTGTGAAATAAGTGAATATCTAAATTAATTTTCAATTTTTTATTTTTTATTTAAATACTTCTAAAATTTAATTTTTATTCAAATTTTTATTTTTTGAAATTATTTATTTCTAGAGTATCAAATTTTATTTTGAATTTTATTTTTTAAAGGATGTTCAGAAAATATAGTTTTATACCAAACTTAATACTAAATTTTAAGTATAAGTTGCTTAAAATATGTGCATTTTTTATATGCAAATATCATGATCTTCTTAATTTTAAAAATTTCTTGAATTCCAAATGAAGGGTATTCTGAATAACCTATGTAGGCTACTTAAATTTCCATATTTAATTTATAATTATTTAACTGAAATTATATTATTATTTATTTACTAATTTACTAAAAATTTCTATTACATTAATATTTTTTAAAGTTTTTTTATAGAATTTATATATATGATTACTTGTTAGTCTGCAACACGCTGTTTATACATAAAGGTTAAAATTTTATTTTTTTTATCATTTGTCTTTAAAGAATAATATTTTTAATAAAAAATATGATTAGAAATTAACTATTATTAATAAAAAAATATAATTAATATTTTTAAAATGATTAAATAATTAATATATTAATTTTCAAAATTAACTAGGTGTTTAATATTTATTATCTTCTTAATGATATGATGATTTAATATAATATTATGAAAATAAAATTATATTATTTATTATTTATTTACTAATTTATATAATATTTTATTACACTGTAATTTACATGATTTAAAATTAACTTTTTCAACGTAAAAACTCAAATTTCCCGTAAGAAAATTTTAATTATAATTAGAGTAATTTAGATTTTTTGTAAAATTTGTCGAATATTTTAGAGAGATGAATAGAGAATCAGCTCTTTTTACTTTTAAGATGAGGATTAAAATGGAAAAAAATAATTAGAAATTATTATTGGTTTTTTTATTTTTTGTTTATTATATTCTATGACCGGTTGATTGATTGAGAACTTTTTTTGGCGAT
>JBAKGM010019174.1:0-11116 GCA_037177215.1 Asparagus racemosus | reverse complement strand
TATATATTTTTGTAGTTTGTTCTCATGTCCTACATTTTAGAACTTTGACGTGTTCCTAGTATCCGTACCGTTTCCATGCAACTTTCAAGTAAACTACAGCTTTTGCTAAAAGAGTTAAAATTATTCCAGCCTTTTTTATGAAGCTTAGATGAGGTTGGGCTTTTGATTCGGTTTGTTTTGTGGGCTAAGTTTTTTTGGAAGAATATATGGCCTGGCCTAATGTGATATCAGGAATAGAAAAATTGGACCCAAAATAATAATAATAATAACAATAAAATAAAATAAAATAAAATGAAAAAACGAAAAAACATACAATTTTTGCTTGGCTTCGCCCGGACTCGAACCGGAGACCTTCAGTGTGTTAGACTGACGTGATAACCAACTACACCACGAAACCTTTTTATTTTACTCAACATATAATAAAACTACTAAACATATTTTATCTAATATCCCCATGAGACTTTATTGTCGACACTTATTAGAAACATTATAACCCAAACTATCGTGATTAACTAACGCTGATGAAAGTTAGAACGTGATATTTTTTTAATATCTTATTTGACTTGAAAAGTTGTGGATGTGATCCCAACTTTCTTTTATATTCTACCACTATATTATTAGCACATGAAATCCCAACGATCTCCCTCTTCAAAGCACACACAGTTCAATCATCATGCATAAAACCCCGAAACTTTACATCAAAGAATTAGTAATGAAAAAGAACCCGACGTCTTTTTTATATCCTTTTAATTCGCCTTTCATTAATTCTTAAAATTCCTCCGACCTATATCTAAGATTTGTTTGTTGCCTTTTATTCACATTATATTTGTATTCCATTGGTTTTTGTGGTGAAATAAATTTGTATTTTTCTATTGATTGGGTTAAAGAAAAAGGTAAAATCGGGATAATTAAAATAAAAAGGGCCCATGGGGTTACTCGATAGCAATAAACCATTGCGACAGATTTCAAACAATTTTAAAGTTTTCAAAATATGAAGGGCTGCGGAACTTATTTGAAAACAGATGAGATTTGGAACCAGTATCGCAAAAATCCTATTTAAATAAGTAAAAAAAGTTAACTCTTGCTAAAATTTTCTTTCTAATAATAATTAAATTCATATGTATATTAGATCTTTTTAACTGCTTTAAATTTAACTCCAATTAATCAAATCACATAAATACTCCTGAAAATCATATCGAAGTTTACAAAAGGAAACCCTTATTTGATCCCAATTAATTAGTATTATCCTTCACAAGAATTATGCCCGTGCTTGCACGGAGGGATTTGGTTTATTTGGTTTGCATATATGATTTTTTTTCCAGTTTCTTTTTTTTAATCATGGTCTTGTTTCTAAAACTTTTTGTACTGAATTTGTTTTTTTAGACTGATGCTCCTTCAAAAATAGATAAATTGAGTTGGAATTTCTTATTCATAAATGAAGTATAAAATAAGGATGTTGATTATTTTTATTTTAGAATTTGAAAATCAAGTTAGATGGCTTAACAACCAATCCTTCCTTTGTAATACTCTAAAATGAAAAAAGAAAAGGAAAGAAAATAAAAAGCTTTCTCTCCAAATAAGTGTGAATAGATTTTATTTTAAAATTTCAAATTTAAAAATAGGAAGGGACATGTGATATTGTTTTTTTAGATATAATGTTAATAGTAAGCCACAATCTCTTTTTATATATAAAGGATTATAAATCATTTCCTTTTCAATCTATATAGTTTTTATGTAGTTCCATTTGTTCTTTTGCTCAAAGAATAATAGATCCATATTTTCTTTAATTATGATATCTTTCACCTGATTCTCCTGTTCATTCAGGATTTTAGTTATTATCTTAATTTGACATTGTAGGTACATTGTAATAATAGTAACTACTAATCTATTTTTAAATAAATATTAAGTCTTCACATGTAACTACTAATCTACCCTCTATAAAATTTGAAATATCGAAAAATTTCACTAAGCCCCCAACAAGTTTGGATGTTTGACACTAAATCCCACTACCTTTGAAAATCTCACTAAACCTCTAAAAAGTTTTGGTAGAAAAATCTGAAATTAACATTGTTTGTTTATGTATGGTCAAATGACCAAAGTACCCCCCAATAAATTTTGGCAGAAAACACCCAAAAACTTTTTTACTTTTGTCACTTATCCCTAACAACTTTTGGTAGAAGACCCCTAATAATGGTTATTTATAGTTTTCAGAGTTTTGTATGTATTGTTTTGGATTTTTTCTGGATGTTGTTAGTAATTTCAAATTTCAAAATGAGTTGTTCGTAATTTTTAGATTTGATAGGGAGCTATTTGTAATATTCAATATTTTCAAGTATTTATTTATAATTTTTTAGGGTCTTCTTGCTCTTTTTTAGTTTTTTAGAGTTTTTTTTTGCAATTTTAGATTTTTAGGTGGTTGTTTGTAATTTTTGTATTTTTCAAGAATATGTTTGTAGTTTTAGGATTTTCAGACAGTTGTCTATAATTTTTTGGCATTTAAAGTGGTTGTTTACAATTTATATATTTTTAATGGGGTTATTTGTAGTTTCATAATTTTTAGAGGGCTATTTATAATTTCTATATTTTTCAATGGTTGTTTTTAATTTTATGGGTTAATATGCAAATGTGAATGATTTGAGAGGGATAATGGTCTTTAGGGATAATGTTCGTCAATGTAAATTTATGAGGTAATATTTTTATGGGGTTAAATGCAAACGACTAAAATATTTTTTTGGGGGGGGGGGGGGTGGTTCTGAAGTTTCCAAACTTATCGTGAGTTTCCAAAATTTGAGGGCATAGTGTCAAACGACTAAACTTATTGGTGGTTTGGTGAAATTTATCCTTAAAAATTAAGGTGGGCCACATATCAATTTTAGTTTATGGATAACTATTAGAATTTTTTTAGTATTGGTTACTTTTGATTTGACTAGGATCATCAAATATTTGACTTTAGTAAGAATTTTTAGTTATAGAAAAATATAATTTGATAAAAATTCTTAGGTGAATATAGGATTATGTGTCCACATGTCATCTTCTCATATAACACATGACATTTTTTTGTGCCTTTAGAAAAACCACCAAGTTTTTATTATATATAAAGGAGGGATACTATGATGATAACCGTTCTCACACTTGTGAAGATTCAACCTTTTTGTTAAACACATCGGACCTCTGTTAACCTCAAGGCAAGGTGGTTAAGATAACTAGGTGGGATATGCGTGCAATACACGTGGTCAAAAATTTTCATAGTTTCTTTTGAATTTAAGAAAATCATACTTTCGTTAAAAGCACAAGTTCCGAAAAAACTTTTCATGGTCAATATTACCCTTCACTATTTTAAATATTTATTTAAATATTAATTAATCCTAATCCTAATTAAATCTTATACTAATCTCACGTGAACTACCAATAGCTTATCAATTTAAAAAAAGATTAATAAAATACATGAAACAATATTTTATTTATTTCATTTAAATCTTAGTCTATCCTAATACTAATTATATCCAATACTAATCCCAAGTGAACTACCTATAACCCAACAATTAAAAAAAAGATTAAGAAATCATATGTAGCTAACATATTATAATACATGAAGGATTACCAAAAAAAAGCAAAAAGTTTCAAAAATTACACAAAATACCTTGAAAAATTCAAAATTACATAAAACACTCTATATTTTTAAAATTTAAAATAACAAACATGAAATTAAAAAATTAACAAAAGCCCCGAAGAATTTAAAATTTACAATTAACACCCTCAATATTTTAAAACTTGTACAAACAATCTCAAAAGTTCAAATTATAAAAAAGCACCCTGAAATTCTAAAATTTTAAAATTTGCAAACAACATAGATGAATTCAAGGGGTTACCATCAGGCACTTGAAAACTTAAAATTTGTAAAAAAATAACCTCAAAGTTATAAAAACTGCAAAAACTCCATTAGAAGTTACAAATCACAAAAAACCCCAAAAATTCAAAACTTATAACCAGTACTCATCAAATTTGGAAGTTATCAGAAGAACGCTGAAAATTTGAATTTTGAAAAAAAACCAAAAGGTTTAATAATTGTAAAAAACACCCTCAAAATTTTAAAGTTGCAAGAAATATCCTAAATTTGAATACTTACCATCAACACACGAAACATGGAATTTACAAGCACCCAGTATAAAATTTAAAATTTTTAACAAACACTATCAAATTTCAAAAATTGTAAAGCACACCTTCAAAAGCTCAAAATCACAAAAAAGGCTAAAATTTCAAAACTTGGCAACGAAAAGAGTAATTATTTAATATTCTTTCATTAAGATATATAAATTTAACTTCCAATTTAAACTTTAATTTCCCTTGTTAGCATCTAAAAGTAGTCTAAGTTGACGCTGGTAAAAAATAACAATAACAATAAATGAAAAATATCCAGTTAAGGAATAAAAATTTAAAAAATATACGGTAGATTAAAAATTAACATCATTGTATAAATTAATGGAACTGTATACAATTTTACTAATAACATTAATTGATAGAAGACTAAATTACATAAAACTAATAAAAGACTATAATATAATAGCTTAGCATTAATTGATTATAATGTATAAACATTGATATCTGATGTTAATAATATTTATGGAGAAACTATCAAAAAGTTAAGAGATTTCCATAAATAGAATCAAGCTATTTTCATTTCAAATGAAGAAGTGAAGGAAATAAACCAAAAATTTAGAAATATTCATGCATCACTTGAATTGACGTTGGCAAAAGGTCTATCTATCAAAGAAGCAAATACTGTGTTCCCCTTGAAGAACATATTGAACAACTTTCTCCTAACTAAAAAAACATTCTCTATGGAAGATACATGAAAAATTAGTAAATATTTATAAATTTTCATACTTAATTCTTCAAATACTAAAGGAATCATAAACTTAATATAAAATTACATATAAATAATGTTGTAATAGAAACTAAAATGAAGCCATTAATTAAATATGTTGCAAGATATAACAAGCTAGATAGGAGGAGGGAAATCACTATATTGGATAAAATATATACACATGATCCTTATTTACAATAGCATAAGTAAAAAAACTAAAAATCGATCCTTTTCTTTTTCCTAAACAGTGGCATGACTATGTGTGCAATTTTATTTAGGGATATGACCACCAACGAAGACTTAAATTTTGAAGACACGATAAAAAATAAGCATATAATAGCACTTTCAGATTTCAAGATCTTTAAATATGAAGGTAGCATATTTCTTTACTAAACTTTTTATTAAAGCCCACTAAACATAAAATTCACCTTATATCTGTCTCAAATTTATAGAGCAAATAGGCATGTCATCGTAAATTGCGTCAACAATATATATCAACCCAAAGATACAACTTACTAAAGATATAAAAGAATGGTAAGTAAACCAAGTAAACATCCATATAACACAATAAAGAAAAAAATATTACATTTTAAAGCTAATATGCAGGCTCATTCAAAACAAGCTTCCAAGATAAAAGCATCTCTATCAAGGCTCTTTACAAATGCAACACAAATTCAAATTACTGATATATGCAATTATCACAATATTCGAAAGAGGTATGATCTTCTAAGACCTACTCTAAAATTAACACATTTAAATCTAAAAATAGTTTACCAATATATAGATGCGTTATTGCACCTATAATATGAAGATAACTACCATTTACAATAGAGTTGAACCTTGATTCTACGCTTACAAAGTATACAACAAGAAGGTGGATAGAGTTGTTAATATGAGTGTCCACATGATAAATATCATAGAATCACTGATGACGTAGTACGAATGTTAAGTAATATCCCTTATATATGAAATAAACATATCATATTAAACATTAACATTATAATCTAAGACAAATTGATAATGAACTATGCCGTTATTTAGTTCAGATCCTCACAAAAAATGACACGGACATAGCAAATATAATATTATTTTACACAACAGAAACTCTTATTGGATGCACAAGAGAAGAATTCATTAGAGAAAAAGAGGCGACTCTTAACCTTATTTAAGCAATAAATTAGAAACACAAAAATTTCATATATATGAAATTAACGTTTATTCTCATTGAAAAAAATCAAAGTCCGTATTTCTAGAAGTTTGTGTTGAACATTGGAAATAACTTCAACTTCTTTGTGAAGTAAGACAAGAAGATAAAAGATAAACGAGCTCACGAAAAGATAATAACACAAGAAATTCAGCTCTAGCCTAATGTCACAATCGATATAGATGATGAAGACACATCTCTAGAATTGTCCAGGAAAAAGATAAAGATAGAGAAGGATTGATCTCGACTCAATTAAAAAAAACAGAAGGAATAAAAGATCTATTTTCTGAATATTTTACAGAATAGTTTAAATTTTTTTGAGTAAAAGATCCGAAGACGAACAACACTATAAACCGAAACACCCAAAACTCAAAAACGCAAAACTAATAATAAAAGCCAAAAAACAATTTTGCAAACCTCCTATGTGTGTGTTATTTCATTATCTGAATTTCACAGACTAAGCAGCCAAACCCCCATCTGCACCTGCCGCTTCCTGGACCGCTACGTGCATTTGCCACAAGTCCGAACAGCCACGCAGACCTCCTCTATCTCAAGCCTCTTGGGCCTTACTCATTTCTACTCAACTTCTCATTAGCGTCAAATGAGTTGAATATTATATTCGATCTTAGTTTTAGGTATTAATATATGTTTGTACGCCGGCTCCCCAAGAAATATTTTCAAGGTCCGCCAATGATTTGAACTTAGTGGTTAAAATCATATCGGAATTTAGAAAGGTAACCCTTCATGTGATCCCAACTAATGGCAGTATCCTTCGTGTTGTGGTTCATAACCGTTCTAATACCCGTGAAGATTCAATCTTTTTCTTAGACACTTGATCAGACCTCCGATGACCCTACGTTACATGTTTAAGGAAATGTTAGGCTTAATTGTGCTTAAATACCCTATAGTTTCAGCTACGTTCCACTTACATACCCTCACTTATTTTTTGCAACACTTATATTCTTTAAAGTTTGTAAACTTTCACTTGTATACATTCACTTATTTATGGCAGCATTTATATTTCCTGAAGTTCTAAAAACTTGCCCTTAAATAATCTCACTTGTTATGGTACCACTAATATACCCTAAATTTTTTAAAAACTTGTACTTAATTATCTTAAAGTTTTTAAAACTTGCACTTAAATACCTTCAGTTATTCAAACTTAAAAGTATTTAAGTACAAGTTTTAAAATTGTTAAGCTACTTAAGTGCAAGTTTTAAAAACTTTATAAGTGGTGCTAAAACAAGTGAGGTTATATGAGTGCAAGTTTTAAAAACTTTAGGGTTTATAAGTACCGCCAAAAACAAGTGAGGATATATAAGTGAACCATAGTTGAAATTGGAGGGTATTTAAGTGAAATTAATCCAAAATGCTCCCTTATGTTTTCTTGGACATAAACTTACAATGCATCTCTCAATGTTCCTGCAGACTGCATTGATAAAAGTAAAAAAAATCAAAGTAATAATGTTACATACTTTCTGTTATGACACATCCCCAGGAATAGACTAGTATCAATCGCATGAAAGCACGAAAAATATCGAGAACACAAATAACACAAGGATATACGCGGGTCAGCTTGTAGCCTATGTCCACAGGCGAATGAGGAGAATTACTTTACTAAATTGTGAGGAATACAATATGAAGATCTCTCAATCACTCAATTCCTATACACCCCAAAAGCCTAATACAATCTCTTTCAAACAAAAGAACAAAAGAGACCGAAAAATAACCCATAGACTTCACGAGAGAACCTCTTGTTTTCTATTTCAGATTGGTGTAAACTGCAGATTGATAATCAAGTCACGGATGGACCCTCTATGCGTATATATAGGCCGGAAGATCCGATGTCTTGCTGCCCATCAATGTGAAGTCCCGACTCCGGCTATGTTCTAAATAATCGAGATTGATAATCAAGCAACGGAAACGGAAACAGATGATATTATTCCTTAAGATCATATCATCGCTCAGCCACACGTGAGTTGCTTAAGAGGCAAGTTCTAAATAATCAAGATTCATCCAATGATATTTCTTTCCATTAGAAGGTGGTCAAACTCTAAATAATCAAGATTCATCCAATGATATTCCTTAAGATACATCGCGTCCAAGTTCTTTGTACATTATATAATACCTTGAGGAGCAAACTCTAAAAAGATTTGGCGGATACATTACATGAATATAATTTTGTAATACCTCAACTCATGTAGTATGTATATATCGCCACCCGTTCCTCCTTTTATGTCACTGCAAATATACAAAAAAGGAAAAAGGAAAAGCAAGGTAAAAAAAATAAAATAGTCTTTTTAGTTCTTCTAAGGTCTTCGAGATGCTTTGTTGTTACTATTCTTCCTTCATTTCCTTATAACTTTTTCCTTTTATGCATAATTATTTTTTTATTTGTCATGTATGAGTAGAAAAGGATATGTTATGGTGAGTGGATCTGAAAATAAGAAAATGGAGAAATCTATTCGTGTCGCGGATTCTTTCAATAGACATGAGATCTTGGAAAGACCATCATCATCTTTCATCACTATAACTAACTTGATAGCCGTATTGTCAAACTCTATGACATCCAGAAAGATAAGCTTGATGAAATGATTTAGAAAAATTTTATAGGAAGAAGTTAAATCTACTAAATTTTCTTATCCATTGAATAATTTTGATCATATGACTAGCAAAAAGATTATTTTTTTATAATTTTGATACCAATGTACGTCATGTAGGAAAACATAATTACTCGTCATGAGATGGTTAGTTGCATTAGATCATTTGGTGGGAATGACGAATTGTTGGCTTCAATTATCAAATTCTATAATAATGAGGTATGAATTTAATATCCAATTATTGTTTTATTTTTTACTTCGAAACCTTTGTTACTTGGATATGTTTTATCTTTTGCATAAATTTAAGTAACTTTTTAATGTAAGTATTCCAAACTAATGGTTCTGAAATATGCGCAATATATCTTGTCCTACAATAAGTTTAGAATATTATAAGTGATGTTTTAATGAATTTGTTGTCTTCTCATAAATTAAAGATTCTTAGAAGTAATTTAATTACAATGTGAATTTATCTTAGAAACATATTTTTGTTTTTCTAATTAGAGTAATATCTTTAAAATACAATAATATATTTGTAATTGATTGACTTATTTTTTAACAAATTCATCCCTTTTATACTCATAATACTATTATATATATACCTTACCAGACTTATAAGAAAAATAAATCGACTAGGAATTTTTTTTCGAGCTTGAAACTGCATATTCTAGATATAGTCTGATACATTTTAGTCTTTAGGTAAATTTCTAAAATTGAACTTGTATAGACTAAAAGAAACTTATGTATGTTGCTATAATTTTGTCTCATATACTGTGAGTATGGTTAATATTCTATTTTTCCTTCATCCATGATATGACTAAATTTCAAATATTATATTTGCAGGCGACATCTGTGATTCCTAGCAAGATCAGGATGACACGAGAGGTGAGGTCATCCTAATGAGAAATATTGATGTTAGATCCAAAATATCGTCTGAATTAAATTTTTTAAAAAATATTTCTCCTTTAGGCGCTACTTTGAAATTTGAGTTCTCGCTTTAATTTTCTGTCATATTTTGATTCATGAAGAAATTTTATGAAATCTGTAATCTGGCGTGTCAAATGTGGCTATGGATCTAAACAAATAGAATAAACCTATCCAAAATTGACTCCATATTAATATGCAATTCTTTCAACATGCAGACACTAAACGGGTGAATATGCGAAATTAAGCATGCATGTGTGACGTATAACTTAAATGCATTTGATTTTATACAACGTAATAAATTTTTATAGCTGGATTACGTATGAAAATTCATGTTCAGTTTTCTTTTTCTGATCCAAGTTGGAGTTCCTTTTATCAAATTAATAGAAATACATATTTTAGTACTCAAATAATATCTCATATCTATATGCAAGTTAGCATAGTATTTTTAAAAGAAAAAAAAAATACAAACATTGAATAACAAACAATAATCCAGAACATTTGTTGATGATACATTGATTAAACTTAATTTATGGGAGAAAGATGGACACAAGGAAAAGTTACCAACAATACAAAAATATTAAAGGGTTTTTTTTTCAATATTATTTTCTTGAGTCTTCCATATTTTGAACTTAGTCCCTCAAATTATTGAAATGGCTACTAGATTCCACAATTATTAAGTTATTTTAAATTAGTCACTCAAATCATTAAAACTGCTAGTAGGTCCCCTAATTCTTAAATTATTATGAAAGTCATCCCTCAAATAATAAGTAAAATCAGCAATTAGAGGGATTAATTTGAAACAATCTATGAGAATTAAGGGACCTAATAAAGATTACGACATTTTGAGTGAGTAATTTCCCCTAATTGTTACTTCTACTCTTGATTAGAGAGACTAACTTCAGAATAAATTTTTGTATAGAGAAAATGAGAAAAGTAGGATAATTTTTTACTATTATCCTAGTTCTAAATTTTGTTCTAGTTCTAATTAACTAACACTGTTAAATTTATTCTAGTTCTAGATCTAAATGACTAGCACTATAAATTTTATCTCTCAAATTATCGTAATCTATTTTTAAATTTTACTTGACTGACTCCCTCTTTGAGAATTTAATAAAGGAAATCAAGGAGAACTTATTTCACCCTATTTGGGATTTTTAATAATGTGAAGGGAAAGTAAAAGAATGTATGTAAATTTACATAAATAATCTTATATCTTATCTGAAGAACATGCACGAACGGAACATGTACGGACGATTGGAACATGCACAGACAATTTCTGTGCAGAGTAGTCGACTAATGAACAGTAGTAGTCGACTACACTGCGGGCGACAGAAAAGCAGTTTTCTGGCTGGAAGCTTAGTAGTCGACTAATGAACAGTAGTAGTCGACTACACTGTAATTGACAGAAAGCGGTGTTCAGTTTTGAACCTTAGTAGTCGACTAATGAACAGTAGTAGTCGACTAATCTGGGCAGTTTCCTGTTCCGAGTCTGTTTGGGTTTTGGTTTTAAACCCGGTTCGTTTA
>JBAKGM010019173.1:0-11122 GCA_037177215.1 Asparagus racemosus | reverse complement strand
AGAGGAGAGAATCAGTAAAATAATTCTCCATCCCCTTAAACGGCTGTTTGTCCGTGACCACCTTCTTGACTTCATTATTTGTGTCTACGTATTTGAGACACTGATGAAGAGTAGATGGAACTATAATGTTGTTGTGGATCCAAGGTCGACCCAACAATAAGTTATACGAAGTCTCAGCATCGATCACGTAACACATGACCTCGGACTTCAAATCTCCCATCTGGCACTTCACTCAGATTTTACCAAGTGGGCGAGACTCACTGGTGTTAAACCCGTAGATCACTGTGCCAGTTAACGCTAGCTTATTGGTAGGAATTCTAAGAATGTACATGAGCCGTAAGGGCATAATGCTCACAGCGGAACCCAGATCAACTTGGATCCGGTTAACTTCACTGGAGCGGATATACCCGGTGAAGTACATTGGCCTGTCATGTTTAGAATTCCTTGTCTGCATGTCCTCCTTAGTAAAGGTGATGCAGGAGAGGTGCTTGGCAACCAGGTTGCAATGCTGTGCCGTTGATGACTCCGGTTCTTCGGGAGCTGGCTTGATCTGGGTGAGGAAGACCTCAGAATCAGCCAGGGCTTCTTGTAGGGATTCCCGAGTCTCTTTTAACAACCATAAAAGTTCGTAAAGTGTGATTCTCGCCAGAATGTTTGCTAGTTGAGCCATGACGTCAAAGCGATAGGGAGAATTCAAACTTCCCGGTTTGTCTCTCGCAATCGGATGATTGAATCGAAACTGCTTCGGGAGTTGAACCTCTTGAGGCTACTTTTCCTTCGTCTTGGCTGCAGTTTCCTTGGAAGCTGCTTGTTGCACCTTTTCTGCACGGGTGAGGAGAGTTGCTGCTATCCCCTGCTCTGACAGCGTCTTGGCATTCAGATCGGGGACTTCTGGGTACTTGTACCTGTATTCGTGTCCGCTCCTGGTGGCGTGGACTTCAGGTTCCTCCTCTAAGAATGGGAATGTCACCATCTGCTCATCATCTCCCTCCAGGACTGCGGAAGTAGCATGGCACAAATTTTCCTTCCCTTTCGACATTTTCTTAGATGAAGAGGAAGCTGCCCACAGATCATCCTCAAGTAGATCCGGATGAACCCACAAAACTTCGCCATTTAGAGCCGTATGTGGTACGAGCCCTTTTTGACTTTTCTTGTGCGGATCATCATTCACCGTCTTCATCGCCACCTTTACTACAGGCTCGGGTTCGAACCAAGTCAGGGGCACCGTCCCAAAGCTGATGGACACCGCATTTGCTCTGACTTTCTTTTCTTTGGTCGGCTTCATTGTAATGACCCCCATGTCGATTAGGGCTTGGATTTTATCCTTGAGGCTGAAACACAACTTTGTGGGGTGGTGGACCACCCTATGGTAAGCGTAGTACCTCGGGTCGTTTGTCCTCTTTGCTTCCTCTTGATTCTGGATCGGAGGGAGCTTAATCTTGTTATTCTCCACCAAGTAGTTGAAGAGGACGGGAATCTCGTCATCCCTAAAAGAATAGGAATTCGGGAATCTCGGCTCCGAAGGTCTCTGTTTTTGTGCCCGTTGCTGCCACTACGGTTGTGATTGCTATTGCGGTTGCTGTTGGGGTTGCAGCTGGAACATTTGGTTTGCGACCGCCATTCTAGCCTACTCCTTTCCTTTGCCGCGCGGAACAAAGTTGCACTTCGGGGCCTCTGTGGCCGGTTGGCCTCTTTCTGCCTTTTTTCTCTTCAGAAAGCGTTCAGCTTGCTCGCCACGCACCTTAGATCCTTCCATGTAGTGGAGAGCGCCGTTCCCATCACCTCGAGCACATCCAGCGACAGGTTGTTGTGGCAAGTTTGGAGAATAAACTCCCCCGTAATCAGATCCCGGCAATTCATTGCCTTGTTCCGGAATCTTTTGATGAAGGTGTCCACTGTCTCTCCGTCCTTCTTCTTTTCGTCGAGTAACGTCCCGATAGAAATCGCGATGTCGTCGTCGAAGAAATTAGAGAGGAATAGGGACTCCATGTCATCCCAGCTGGTAACGCTGCCCAGTTTGAGATGACGGTACCAATCGAAGGCAGCTCCTCGAAGGGTGACAACGAATGACCGAACCATCAGGGGCTCATTTCCAGAAATTACCCCTAAGTGAGACTTGAAGTAAATTAAGTGCTGAGTGGGGGGACCCCTTTCCGTCAAATGGCGTGAAGTTAATCAGACTAAAGTTTGAAGGATATGGGATCGACTCTCACTCTCTGGGGTATGGACACGGTATTCCCGTCTTCTTCACCTCTTGAGCGGAGATCAGTGTGTTGATCTTACTCTCGAGGTCTTTGATCTTCTCGTTCTCAGAAGCTACATTACTGCTGGCATTCTCTTAGACACCCCCAGCATTCTATTCTTCAAGGGGTTGTCTCGCACCGCGATCTTCTTCATCAGAGTCGCTATCAATTTGGTTGACGTTGTTGCGATGGCTGGTCTCACCTTGGTGATTTGTTAATGTCTGGATTTGTTGGTCATGCATTTCATGCATTTGCTGCATGGCCATCTCCATTTTGAATTTAAAATTTTCCTTCTGTTTGGCCATTGCCTCTTCAAGCATCTTGGCTACCTCTTCGGCACTGATCATCAAGGTTTCTCGAGGTTGCCCTTCACTGGAGACTGTGTTGTTGGAAGCCAGGGTGGAGGCGACATCTGACGCTTCATCTTCTGATGTCAGCCTTTTTAGGATTTTGTCGTAATGGGGACGTCGTATAGTTCCGGCCTGCAATCGAGTTATCCGGTCGGATGCCTGGGGACCAGTATGGGTCGACATCCTTCTGCTCGTCATATTGTTTGTGACTCTAGACAATTCATCGCTTCGAGTCAGCAATGTTCTCCTATGGAAGCGTCTTGATTTGGGTTTTGGCACTCTGCCGCCAAGTCTGTTGAAGACAGAAACCCTGTCTGGAGTGGCTTTGTTACAGCTACACTCCGATAGCACTGCCTTAATCAATCTAGAACAGAGGCAATGTTGTGGTTTTTTGAGAGAGCCCCTCTTCTGAGATTTCCTTGAACCCACAGCACAATAGTACAACTCGTCAGCGTAATTGCCAGAGCAACCTATCGTGTGTTGGTGCGGTCGCTCGGGTATAATGTCATTGTCGTCGGACGAAAGCGTCTCCTTCCGAGGACGTACTGCTTGATCAAAGCAGCCAAAAGTAATTTGCCTTGACGTTCGCCTCTGTGAAGTCTTGGCGGGTTCTCAGACTTCAATTCTGAGTCTGGTAGGTGCAACTAGAGGAGCATTGAGGTGGGTTCGACCTCCTGCGTGAGGAGTGACCTATGATTCCCTCAATGGACCAAGGCGCTCTTTGATGGTTAGCCTGCTGGTCATGGCGCGAGTTAGTTTCACTGGAGGTGGCCTCGGCACCGCAGCGACCTTGGTTGAGGAGCTGACAGGTCTTGGCTTCATCGCCGGAGCAGTTGGCATTGAGACGCCTTCAGCTCTCAGCTTGTGTGCAAAGGCAGGAATTGGAGTGTCGGCAGTCTTAGGCTTGGTTGCCATGACCGCCGAAGCTGGAGCGCCGGTGGAATTGGTTCTCCACACTTGGCGATGCGTCGGCGGCTTCTTTACCACCTCCTTTTTCTTCAACTCACGAGCTTGCTGCACCAATGCTCGTGCCTGCGCGAGGAGCGTGCGTCGCTTCCGGTTGCGTTCCTGAAGCGTGGAGCAGTTCCGTTTGACACGGACCCACTCGTTGGTTGACGGCTTAGAGGGACCATCGATCTTCTGAGGCTGGAGCCTCCGTGTTAGTCTGGATCTTAGATCCACTTCATAGCGGACCCCATCCGTTAATTCCATGGCCTTGGCGAACCTGCGGGCCATGCTTTGTCGTCGCCTTTGACGGGCTCGCTTGGTGAGTGCGGGCGCATCGTCAGCGGTCATCTCAGGCGCTGGGGGAACTTAGGCTTTGGGTGCCGGAGGGATCTTTCCGCTGCTGGTGGCAGCAGGGTTAGTTTCGCCATCTTGGGACTCAACGTCTGAGGCCCATCAGATTCTCCTTGCAGCGGAGACCTTCTTGGAGCGGCAGGGAGAACTGGATCTAGAGGAGGAGGAGAGGTACTCCTCGAACTTCTACTGGTCAAATTCGAACTCGACCTCTTCTTCCACCGGGATCGGAATCCGCGGCTGCGGCACGACGACCTCAGATCTGAAGCCGGTGGCTCCTACTGTGGTCGCCAGCTTGTTTGCGGAAAAAGTTACTTTTTTTTCCACTGCAGTGAACTTGTTACAAACTTCAGTCGCTTACAACAAAATTCAAATAAAAGATCGCCTTTTTATAAGGCTTACAATGAAAAAAATCAAATTAAAATTACAACTTTGACCTAATTTGAACAAACGTGGGACCTGTTTATCGGATCCTCGCTTGCGTGGGTATCTTGGCCTATGACGGGGACTTGTTTCGTCCGTGGACCACTGCGCAATCCTGATCTGATTAAGGATCCTGATGCTAGATCTGTGGATCTGAGGTGTTTATTTCACGAAGGAAATAAAACACTGATGGGGATCGATCTCACGAAGGAGATGATCGCCAGAGTGGGTGAGATCTACAAGGAGAAATCACACACACTGACCCTGAGTCTAAGACGCAGTTTAGGCTTGAGGGTAGATCCGCAAACCTGACCTGGATCATCGTAGATCTAAGCTCGAATCTCTACCTCGCAACGTAGATTTGGCGTGGAATGAACCGCTCGCTTGCACAGGATGTAGATCTGAACTTCCGATCATCGCCAGTGCTTGGATCTGTGCGGAAGGGCTCGTGAAATTCATGCAAAGATCTCCCAAAAAATTCTAACTCCAGGCAAAATTTTCCCTAACCCCCTACAATGAAGACCACCCCCTTATTTATAGCAAAAAGATGAGGTGGTGTGTTTGGTTCGGCCTGGCCGAAGTGCTTCGTCCAGGGCCAACGTTTTTTTGGCTCGAACCTGCTTTTTTCAGTGTTCGGTCAATTGTTCTGCCTGTTTTGACCCGTTTTTCGATGTTTTCGAACTTGGTTTGATTGTTCCGTTAATTCTGGAATCCGATTGACGCAGCGTCGTCGTTTGAATTTGGTTAATTCTATCACGTCGACGCTCGAGTCTAATCGACACACCTCATTAAATCTCGCTGACCTGGAGCTCTATCATTAGATTTATTCCACGATAAGTCGCCCCGTTGACTTGTACGCCTTATCGACTTACTTCATGTATCCGTCGACTCACTTTATGCGTTTCACGGCGTGATTACATCGTCAGCGATTCTTGGTCGCATCGCTTGACGGTTCGTCGGTGGCGAACCCACCATCACGAGTCTCGTTCGGGCACTGATAAGTGATTTTCAACGCCTACATTAGGGTCCTCAAACTCCTTTAGATGATTGGTTCTAGGGCCCACTGTTCTACCCTGCACACAAAGAACTCGTAAGAGTCTAGAGTTGGGTTTTCCTATGATTCCTCCAATGATCAAGTCAGTATTTGAGCTTGAGTGGAGAAGAAACCTATGAACTGAAAAAGTTCTCAGTCTAAGTATGCAGAAATTGCATACCATTGTGCTGCAGACAGTCCCTCTATTTATAGTAGGTTCAAAGGGGTAGTTTTGTAATTTTGACTGAGTTCAAGCAGACTGCTTAGTTAGCAATTACTTTACAGGTGTCGGTTGTGGGTGGCATGAGTCACCTTTGTGATCAATGCGATGGTGATGGAGGAAATATCGTGCTGATGGAGCCTGATGAGTCATAAAGACTTTTTGGGTTGGGGTAATGATGATTTCTGACCGTGCATTTAATGTGATGGTGACTGGCTATTGGCTAGGGGCTTGAACATGACCGCCTTTCAACTCGGCATTGTGAGAAGGGACAAATCAGCCTACTGAGAAGAGATGCCTCAGCTTGGCGAGAAGGGACGAGCCGGCCTAGTGAGAAGGGATGCCTTTCTTGGTCTGGTAGGAAGGGTTGGCTACCTCGGTCTGGCAAGAAGGGATGAGTCAGCCTAGTGGGAAGGGATGCTTACCACGGCTTGGCAGGAAGGATCTCCTGCCTCGACCTGGCAAGAAGGGACAAGTCATCCTGGCGGGAAGGAACGACTCGGCCTGACAAGAAGGGACTCCTCCTTGCGAGAAGGGCGAGAAGTACCACCTTTTTACTTAGCTACCCAAGTTGTCGGCCTATGCGGTTGGCTACAGAAGTAGCTCGAGTTATCCATCTCTTGAACATGTTTGATTAGTCATGGAGCGGGACACATGTTGGCCTCAGAAGGAGGATTAGCACTTAGCTCATTTTGTAGGCTATATCAATAAAAAAAGTACATAAGGCTCACAAGGGGCTCGACTCGGATCGGGAGTAGGACTATGAAGCACGGCACTAACCTCAAGAACTAGAGTTAGCTGAGAACAAGTAGGGACAACCTCTTTGTCCTCATCATCAGCCTAGCTATCCCCCATGGAGCCCTCTCCCAACTTCTCACCACCCAATCTCTGTCATCCACCTCCAGCATTAGTCCACCCCCTTTGGCCTATATCTCCTTCAAGATATCGAGGCAAGTGGTGACTCGGGAGGGGAAATGGAGACGATCAGGCATGGGTTGGGACTCACGGGGAAGCTGTTCCAAGAGACAGTCGAAGCCGGCTTTGCACACGAGGGCAACCTCTACCTTGCCTAAGGGGCTGTCGTAATATTTATACACAATCTCAACCCGATAAGCCTCAGATTCTAGGTGGCTGAGGTGGTCCTATAGAATTTGCACTTCAGCTCGCTCCTCCTCGGCCTCCTTTGCTATCTTGACCGCCGCCTTCATCAGCTTCTCATGAGCATCCACTTGCTCCTTCAACTACGCTTGGAGGTTCTCAACCTCTCGGTGAGCACCTTGAGCATGCTCATAGGAGATCCCACAGTCTCGCCTCTCAACCTCAGGCTCGTCCTCCAAATACTTTATCCGGCCGTCTCGCTCGATTATGTCATGCTGGAGGTGGCCGATCTCTTCTTTAAGCTTGGTGATCATGGTTGACTACTTTATATGATGCGCCTTGAGTCCCTCAATCATTTCATCTTGAGTCTCTAGCACCTAATACTTTTTACTCTCACTCTGACCCCAAACTACCCGCTCGGCCTCTAACGCACCAACCCTCTTCTTAGCCTCCTCTTGGGCCGCCTTCTCCACCCCCAACTCCTCTTGAAATTTGGCAGGGATGCCTCACTTATACTCGAGCCGAGAGAATAACTCCTGCTCGACCAAGGCCCCCTACAGAAGGTAGCCTTTGAGGGCGTGGTGGAGGTCTACACTGGGCATTCTGGAGAGGATATCACCGTCGTGCCCCAAATAGAATTGCTCCAAAGCTCGAGCCTGGGCTATCTAAGACTCTAAGACTAAGCTCCTCTTGTCTAGGATTTGCTTGGGAGTGAATCGATAATCTTTAGACGGCTCCCTGTCATATCGAGGGCCTTCCATCGTGGATCCAATCAGCATCGCCCTTAGCTCACCCCACACGCTCGGATCAAGCTACTCAATACAGTGGGAAATAGACCACTCACAGCTACCTCTTGGAGCTAGAGCAGCGTCGACTGTCATCACTACCTCCTCTGCTGTTGGAGGTTGGGCCGTCCCCTCCTCGATCGTAGCTGACACCTCAACAGGCTCTTTACCTGGTCATGGGCTGGCTCAGGAAGAGAAGCTTGGGCCACCTCCTCCTCAGCTCAGATCTCGACCTCGATGGGATCCACCACTTCTCTCACCATAGACCAAGCAAGGGATGCTTCATCAAGCACCACAACTTTGGGTGCTTCAACGGAGGGGATGCTAGGGACTGATCAATCTTGGCCAACGCCTAGGATCTAGATGGTAACAGTTCCCCCTGCCACTTCCCTCAAGACGTTTCGAGCTGGCTCAGCACTCCCATGAGGACCCTAGCTGCAAACCTCGGCTTAGCACTCCCATGAGGACCCTAGCCACTCACCTTTCTCCTCTTCTTCTCTTGCCTCTTAGCTTGAGTAGTAGCAATCGGCCCTGCCAGCCGAGTAGCAATCTTCGCAGTACTCGCAGCCATCATCTCGGCCTCTACGGGGGCCAACTCAGCCCACAGGCATTTTTGGGGCCTAATAGCTGACCCCAGCTATGCTTCATCCAACTCTTTCAGTGGAAGAGCTAGGACCACAGCACGGATGGTGTCCTCCTCTGTGGGCGGGATGTAGGATACATTGGCCACCCGAAGATTTAGTTTGGATCTATGAGTGCGGTAAATCTTCAGCTCGAAATTTAGTATCCGGTAAATCTTCGGCTAGAAATTCACTATCCGGATCATTATCCGGTAAATCTTCGGCCAGAAATTCACTCATACCTGGAATCCTACTCCTCGAACCTTTTCTAGAGGACTCTTTGTACCTTTTTGTGATCCAAACTAAGCCAGTCTAGTTCACTCGAAAATTAGTATGCGGCTCGAATACCTTGCTGTACCATTTACAAAATTCTAACGTCATGCAACAGTTAGGAGTATGCTGTGGGAGCGAAAGTATCACTCCGGTGGCACCCGCGACAAAATGATACCAAGCACAGGCTACATCAACTATGCTCCCAGTGCGCAACAATCCCGAATTTGGGTTTCCATTATACAATTGGTCATAGCCAAACTAGCGAGCGAAACGACATGGCAAATAAGGCTCGATGTAACACTCCGACCTATTTAACCTGGTAACAAGATGCCAGGCCGAATATTCACCAGCCATTGGAAACACCCACTAGGCAAGCAAGTGAAACCTTCGCTACTAAGGCCATCCTTGAATTCATCCCTGGGGTTGACGCCGTTTATTGAAGGAAAGCAATACTAGAGTTGGTAGTTTTCTCTAGCCGAGAGAGCCCTACGAATGCCTCCTAGGTATTTGATCAATCATTTGGAACACTCGAACCTTTGAAGCAAGGCAATTTCATCCCCACCAGATGCAGCAGCCGACATCAATGATGGGCAATACTGGGTAAACCATATTACTAAATAAGTATATGGCAATTCCACCTTAGGGTTAGGCACTTGCTTTCTTGGGCATTTGTCCTCCTGCTTCAAGTATTCTGTGGCTAACTCTCAGAGACCGTGATGTTTACAACTTACCATCGCCGGTAGGAGAGCTAGATTGTATCCGGAAGCCAACATCACCGCAGGGTACAATAACTTGATCGATATACGATCTTTTGGCTGAGCAGGCACTACACAACCCTTCAGCCATATTGAGAAGAATCCCGCAAGTAGCGCTAGCTTGTATATTGGTTCCCTCGCTTGGTGATGAAAACTCTCAAATTTATCGTCAGCGTGAAACCCACATATGTTGGAATTTGCTATATGCAGAACAGACTTCTCTTTGAAGATACGCTTCTCGATTTCAGCATCAGAAGCTGTGGAGATCGCTTCTACTGTCCCCTTCTTACTCACATGGGGGAAAAAATACTTAGCCCACGGGACACGAGCAATGGTATGATCATGACTCACACTCCCTTGAGATCTTTGACAGATAAGAAAATGACAGGTTAGTTCTCAGAACGCCCCTGCAATTTGCACAATATGAGAGAAGACACTCAGCTCCTCGTTGGTTGGGAAGAATTCTTCATAAGGATGATCTCCTATTAGCAAGCGAGATACTTCAAACATCTCGTGAAGAGCGATGCCAATCTCCCCCACCAGAGTGAAGAAAGTGTTGCTATCGGAATTATATAATTCCAAAATGCCATATAATATTGGCGCGGAGATTTCAACATCGTACTTGGAGGCCCTGACTGCGGCATAGAGCCCCAGTTCTCGTAACCTGTCCCCAAAAGTGATGAAAACAAATTGAACAAGGTGAGACCACCAATGAGTTCCCGTCGATCTAATCCACTCAGGGAACCTAGCATCCACTTAAGGGTACTGAGCCCCGCTCTTAGCAAGCTCATACCCAAAGGTGCTTGGGACAACTGCTACCTCATTAACCAGAGCGTCCTCTTGAACAAAGCCAAGGTGCAACCCTTCAATGCCAACCTCGTAAACTCCTTCTTGGTGAAAGCCACCAGCATACTTCAAAATACCCCTCTTGACGCTATCTTCCCTATGGGTAAGGTCGAAGCGCATGGGACGCGGCACAGCTAAACGCTGCAGTTACATGAAAGAAACCTGTCGCTCTATCTCTAGTAGAGCACATCGGTAGCCTTCCGAAGTGAAGTACCAATACTCTGACCCCAACAAAAAGGGGAGTTACCACTCGGAACACTATCTCCAAAGAGGAAAGGTGATTTCACGGACGCTGCTTCATTAGGAACTGAGAACTTCGCGTTAGTGATTATCTCCCCAAGGTTCCTGTGGCCACCTACACGAATGATCCTCTCTCTTTCAGAGCTGCTTCCTTCAGTGAATAATGAGATTTCCCCATGGAAGACATGTGTCACTTCAGGATCATGAGATCCATCATGACCAAAGAGATTGAATCGATCCACCAGATCTCTAGAATAAGCAACTGCACAGAGACAGTGAAAGAGGTTAGTCAACAAAGATCAAATTAAACCAACCCGAGAGTTGAGGCGAACCTCGCTCATATACAATCAACTAAGCGTTGATGGAACCAAGCAAAGTGAACTTCACTTTGTTTCAAAGTTGGCGAAATTCACTCAACTTGAATGAGCGAACCTCGCCCAAATGAAGACAATACCAAACGGCAAATGTCATCCAAGTGACGATCACACAAACAACACAACGAACTTCACCAAAACGAAGCTCGCTGCAGAAGCCCAAGGGGCTAAAGAACGAAATTCGCCAAGAAGCACCATCAATGGCCACTAACAGAGCTTCGTTGCCAGCAATGAAGACTCGTCAGAAAAGACTACGAATAGTCTCAAAAATCTCGCCTTTAATGGTGTATTCACTTTTGAATGCCAAGAGGCATTGATTAAAGCCCAATGGGCTAAGGCAGATCTGAAGATCGCCACTAATGGGTATACTTACCCATCGCTAACTCTAGCTGCGTCGGCATATCCTCAACACGTGGTCGTCGAACTCCTCGAGTAAAGCTTCTTCCCCTGGAAATAGCACGACGAGGGGCCATGGTTGATAAGTTTTGGAAGTTTCTAAGGAAATCTAGGGTTTGGAAATTGAAAAGTGAAGAGGAGGGAGATGAATAGTCCTATTTATAGGC
>JBAKGM010019172.1:0-11126 GCA_037177215.1 Asparagus racemosus | reverse complement strand
ACTTTGAAAATAATTTCTTAGAACTTTATTTAGAGTTATCATAAAAGGTTAACTTGAGTATAAAACTAACTAAGTACTAGAGAGATTAAACATTTATCAAGTAGGATCATTATTAATTAACTCTATGAAATTGGCAAGTGACAATTTTATTTTTGTGTGAAAAGAAGAGAAAATATGAACTAAAGGGCAAAGAAAAGAAAACAAATGGTAAAGTAAAGAGAAAAGATGACTAGTCCCCACTCCCACACCTAAATTTTAATATTATCCTCGATGCAAACTCTGTGATTCACAAAGTAAAGCAGATAAAAAATAAAACACTTACATTTGTACGTCGACCTACAACAATGATGAAATGATGAAAATTTGCAATTATCTTTGGTATGTGGAGAATGTAGCCAATAGTTTTTTTTTCATTTTCTTCTTTTTTTCATATATTTTTTTCCATCTTTTTTCCATCTCTCTTTCTTTTCCTTTTCTCTTTTTTCCCTCAAAAGAACAAGAAACTCTTAAGTGAGAGAAGAATAAATTCTTTTTCTTATTATTACGAGGCAAATAGTAAAGATGTAGACTAAAATATTGAAAATAAAAAGCTCACACTCTATATCAAATCCTATCTTATTGCTAAAAATTCTACCCTGGGTTTTAAAGAAGTCTAAAATGATAAACTCAAAGATGTGCTTCAATTCTATACACTCTGAAGCTTTTAATAATTTTTGCAGCATTAGAAGGAAGGTAAGAAAGGGGTTATGCAGTTTAAAATTTTGGTGTTGAATAAATAGAAAGCGAGTCTCAGAGTTTACTTTGACATTTGTGCTAGCATGTGATATAACTCAATGCACATATCTCAAAGATACTCTTCAAGTGAAAGCACAAATCTCAAAGTAAAATCAAAAGACAAAAAAAATTAGTGGACAATAGTTTCTATCCACTTAAGTTTATAGAAGCTTTAAAGAAGAGTGTCAAAAATGGGTATCAATAAAAATTCTCTTCAATCCCAAGGTGGTTCTATCTTACTAAACCTATGTTGACCGAGTGGTTAAGCCCAATGAGTATTTCCATCCTTAATGACCTAAGCCCAATTAGGTTAGAATTCATTGGCCCAAAACTCATTAAATGGTCACTTAGAATGCCTTACAAAATCACCAAAGAATAAAGATTGTTAAAAAATACAAAGAAGTATAATGATTAAAGATTTCATTCATAATTTTTTTAAAATTCAGAAGGTACATTTTTTTAACCAAAAGGCATAACATTTCATTCGTAATGACCAAATAGGACAGTAAAAGCGGTTTTATAGCGATCCTCTTCGACAATTTGTACGTGTCAAAATCTTGATTTCATATCAAAATTTGAAAATATTTTTGCGCCCTGAAGTCCTTTAATTAGATCTTGTTTATCTGATATAGGATAGCAAATCTATTATAAGACTTTATTGAGATGTTTGTAATTAATAACTAATTAAGGAACCATTCTTTCAAATTCTACAACATTCTCAAAATAAAAGGCTGCGCAGCTCCAAGCAGAAGAGCTAGGCCTAATTAATCTTTTATTTAAAGATAAGAAATTTCTTATTTACATATTTCAAGAAGTCTTTGACTTATCTGTATCGAGCGTGCCTTGGTAGAAATTTTATTTTTAGAAAAAGTTTTTCATAAAGAAAGCCAACAACATGTTTCTCCTAAACCAAAAGGCATAATTAAATTCAAAGCAAACTTCTTTTTCATATTTCTCATGAATATTTTTAATTTTTCAATAAATTATTTTTTATTAATATGTTTTTAATTTTCTCTAATTTGATTTCTTCAGAAATATCTTGAAGGAAATTTTCTTTAAAAGATAAGATAAATATCAACTGATTGAGATAAGCTTACTTAGGAGTTTTATTAAACTTAATAGTATATTTAAACCCATTTGTATAGAAATGAAGACCATCGTCATCAACAAAAAAGGGTTTAGGAATATTGATTGGGGTGGGGGGTTTGGGGGGGGGGGTTAACCAAGAATAATACCTTGTTTTAAGTATTTAACAAGAATAATCTATGTTTTTAAACATAGGCCTTGATTGCAAACATGAACATCAGAAAGCTTATATTCAACCCTGAGACTTTGACCATTTGCGAAACTGACCACGTGAGTTATTTTTTCAAAGTATTGAGAGGGAATAAGACCTTCGCAAATACAGTTAACATCCGCTCATGTATCAACCAACGCAGTATCTCTAACAGTAAAATTGGACTGAATTCTAAGTATAATATCACATTTCCATTTTTGTTTAATATATTTCTTTATAGTGGTCATTTTATAAGAATGTTCTGTATAATTTGGTTGAGATTTAAGGATTTGTATTTCTTGCTTAAGAGTTTTAGCTCAAACTTTACTTCTTTTTGTTCTTTTTTAAGATCTTTAACAGATGCTTTTTAATTAGGTTGTATTTTTAAAGAAGTGCAGTATTGAGAGTTATTTCTTTTCTTTTTGGTTATCTCAAGATATTTAGTCAATTGTATTCTTTTTTCTTGTGGATCTTTAATAGCATCAGTAGTGTTAAAAACCAATTGTTCATGTTCGTCTAAAGTACTTAATTCAGAAACACTATTAAAAGATTCTATAAATGATTGAAAACTATTTTCTTCATAACAAGTGCAAAGATTATCATACTCATCATTGGATGAACTATTGTCATGGGTAAGATTTAAACCATTAATAAGTTTATCAATTTCATCTTTTGCAATGTCTTTAGATTTTAATATTAACTCGTTAATCTTCTGTTTTAAGTCCTTTTAAAAATATTTATTAGCATAGTGTCCCTTTTTCTTACATTTATAACATGTAGTAGTTTTTGTATTATTATTTTTATTTTGTTTTTGTTCTTTTTAGAAAACTTTTCTTTTGAAGAATTTTTCTCTGTATAATTTTTATTTCTATTTCATTGTGTTTTTCTGTGACTTTCAATTCCTAGGTTTTCTATTTGAAGACCGAACTAATAACAAAAATCTCCTAGTTCTTGTTGATTCAAAAGTCTTTGATTTTTTAAATGGTTTTTAATTTTAACATCATTATAAAGTTTTAAACCAACTGTATTAACTCTTTAGATTTATTCTCTAAAGGGGATTTAATTATAAGGTATTTGACTAATACATTGTTCTTTAAGAGATTCTCCCACTTTTTTGACAAATAGAGATTGAGGGCTGGAAAACAAATTTTCTTTCCAAATGGGATTATTACAATCATGTAATTGGTAGAGTTTAGAAAGAAAACATCTTTATACCATATAAAGTCTGTAAAGGTTTTACACCTAAAATTTGTAAGTTGTTCTCGGACTTCATCTTGAAGGCTATAAGCTAAACCAACAAAATGATGATAAATAGAAAAGAGCAATGTATAAACTGCATCACTAAGATTGTGTCCTCCTTTATCAAGAATTGGTTCTCCTAGTTGATTTTGTTTATGACTATTTAAAATGGTATATCTTTCTGCTTTGGTGAGATAATAATCCCACCGACCTCGCAATTGGCCAAAAAAGGATGAACACAAACTACTGGCAATATCGTTTTTAGGATTTCCTTGTTGTCTACATTCATTGGCATAGATAAGCATTTCTTGTAAAAGATGCATTGTTTGATATTCAGTGTAACCGTCAAGATTCCACTAAACAAGAGAATTACCATCGAAACTTATTTTAAGATAATCAATTATCTCTTCAAATTACGTATCAGCAGGAGTAGGTTCACTATAATAATTTCATGTTATTAGAAGCTTAAGGATATTTTTTTAATACTCTAAATCCTTAGAGGTTTTCCAAAATCATGATCCAACTTATAGTCATATATGTCATCGAATAGAGACTCAAGGTTTGATAGAACATTAATCGCAAGAGATTTATTCGTAAACATATCTTTCAATGTTTTAGTTATTTCATTTGTTCACCAAGTTTAAATGGTATAATATTTCTTAGTTTGATGTTTTTAGTGAAAGTCTAGAGAGTAAAAAGTGATACGGATATTTGATGAGTGATAGGGTTTTTCACATTTAGAAGCATATTTTCAATCCTATCAGTTTGTTTGCCTATTGTCTGAAGGTGAATATTGGCAAAATTATTTTGTTCAATCTTAAGAGCAATACTATCTTGTCCGACTATGCTACTAGAAAATGTAAGAGCTGTGATGGGAGTAGCTTTAATATTTTCTTTTCTGACTTTTATTGGTTCAAGGGGTGGATGTAAAATTCTATTTCTTTATCATTATTGTAGATGGTGAAAATGTACTTTCACTTAGGCCAACGATCAGCTTGGATCCAAGAATTAAACACCTATGGGCTAAACACTATGGAAGGGCCCAAAGACGAGCTCTTAACAAGCTATAGCGAAGGTCACCTAACGACTGAAGCGGACCTCAGCAAGCAACTCATGTCCACTCGACTCGATTAAGTCAAACACAAGTCGACCCCCACAGCATGCCTTGGGCTAAGTCAAATGATGTCATTGGCCGCTCAGAGCGAAGTTCATGAACTCGACTCAATCAAATCAAATGTGGGTCAATTTCCAAACAAACTTGAAAGGCGTCATTAGTCATCCTGGCCAAGAGTCGAACTTTGTGCCAAGTTCGAACTCGTAAGCAAAGGCCGCCGACCAATGAACCTCATCCATATCAGTTCAAGTAGATTAAGTCATCTACCTCTAAAGAAGGCGTATCTATGTCCGAGGCGACACTTGCACACACCCACAGTGATCCTCGCTCACGCCTTTAGCGAACTCTGCCAAAACCATGAATTTCGCCTAAATACCCACTACAATAGCTATTTTAGGGGATAACCACCCCCACCACTCCCTGCTTTAATGGCCCACATTCTAAAGAGACTGTTAACTTGCTTAACCTCTCCCCACGACTGCAGTAAGCTCCACCAAGACCACGAGCTCCCCCAAACAGCCGTTATGAGAGCTATTCTTAAGGGATAACTCCCCTGCTATCCCTTGTTTTAATGGCCACTAACCCACATCCTAAGGAGGCCATTAACTCTCTCTTTTAGCCTATAAAAGGAGAGGAGATCATTCACTCGACACACACAGAGAGAGCTCAAAATAATAACAACACATACATATAAGCAGAGGAATATCACAAAGACAAGACCGAGCTAGCTTCCAAGTGATACGATCCTCATCAATAGCAAAAGACTCATAGGTCTCGATTTGGTTCGTCAACGGAGTACAAGATCGACGCTCTATCGGCACGCAGATAAGAACCTTAGTAAATATAAATTTTCTTTATTTCATTGCTGTCTTACAAATTGTAATTTGTGTCAATTGCAATATTAAAAGGACTCGAAACAGGATGGCGATTCTGTTAGGGACTATTTCTCCTCCGACAAGAAGGTTGTGTCACAAACTGACACTCAAACCCTAGGGTCTTTTGTGGAAACATTGGTCATCGAATTTGACCAAGCGAAGTTCGAGGAATCTATTTCTGAGAATAAAATCTCTCCAATTGTGTGCAGTTGTAGTAGAATTTTCCGTAGTGTGTATCTCAGGTCTAAAATGACCCCTACATCCGTGAATACCACCCTTGCTGAGGACAGTTTGAGCTTAGCTAGAAGCCAAACGAACCTCTCCAAAAGCGAAGGAAATCTGACTCTCGCCTCAAGCAAAGATCAATATGTTAACGTGTCTGATCTCGGGCTTCAGTCATCAACTCCTTTAGGAGTGCAATTTAAAGCATCTCACGATGCTGGCTATGCTTCCTCATTAGAAGCTAAGAATGAGGGTAACCCCTCATCAAAATTCCCTCACAGGAATTAAACCGTCATTGATAATCCCATTGGAAAAACATCTAGCCAGTGTCGTTGTATACGACGTTCACATCTTAAGGCCAAAGCCAGCGAACTTAGCACCAGTGTTGATTTACGAGAATTCATTACTCTGAAGTGAGTCTACCAATGTTAGCATTGTGTCGCCCTCAGAGAAGTAGTCTCGATAGTACAAGAAACTTATCGATGTAAGAAATCGATCTTTAACCGCCTCAGTCCCATTCTTGAGCCTTGTAAGGCTCGAACTAAACAACGACCACGTACTCGACAGAGTCAAGATCATGTCTTCACTATTAATATGACAAGTGTAACTTCTAAAGATGATGAGGAAAATACAGCTAACTCTCCTGATCTAGAGTATTCTCCTGGCATCAGATCCATACTTCCAGAAGCTGAGGGTGTATATCACAACACCAGGCTAAGGAGAGAGGCAACAATTCCTTTCAACTATTCTTCCATCCAAACCAATCAACCAACTCCTAGTGATATATACTCGGCCATAGCATCGAACCCAACCTCGAGTTCAAGTCAAGGACAACGGTGAGAAGCAAATGCGATAGATCGAGAAGATATTCTGACTCAAATGGCCATCCAGAAGAAAGTGGCAGATGATCAAATCGAACGCTTAGAAAGGATGATTGAGCAACTCCTGTCGAATCCTCATCCTCAGGCAATCTCCTTAAAAGAAAAAAGGCCAATTGGTGAAAACCCTAATGAGGAAGATCAAGAACATCTGAGTGACACAAACTCTAAACAGGCAAGGTCGATAGCAACGATGCTCGCTAAACCAAGCAAAGAGGCGAAAGCCTTGGAGAACATCCAGAAGCAACTCAACGCTCTTTCTGAACGAACAGAGCTTAAGAAAATTGGGATTATTCGACCTTATCCCATTTAATGGGACACGGTCCCCTACCTAATGAAGTTCAAGACACCCATGTTACATTCGTTTGATGGAAAAGGATCTCCAAACCAGTACATCTACTACTTCCATCAACAAATTAGGAATGTAGTGGGTAATGACGCTATCAAAGCGCATCTCTTTATAGGTACTCTTCAGGGGGTAGCCTTTGATTGGTTTTAAAATTTGCCTGAAGGATTAATTAGATCTTGAGCAGATTTAGAGTCCAAGTTCCTCTCACAATTTCATAAGGAACAATTGGATGTCACCATGGCCAAGTTCCTTACTAAGAAACAAAGCAGGAATGAGACGGTCCGAGAATATATCGAGTGATACTGCAACTTGACGTTACGATGTCGAGACATGCCCCTACCAATGTTGCTATGAACTTGTCAGCATAACTTTCAAGCAAAGGTTGAATCCCATATGGGCGCTGTTACCATCCACACTTGAAAAGACTTAATGGAACAAGCCGAGATAGCCAAAAAGCCATTGGAGCAATTCAACAAGCTCAAACCCCGTGCCAATGTCAAAGGTAACAAGGGCAAACAAGGACCTAATTCACAACTGAAGGCTAAGGAGACTTTCGCAATAGGGATCTAGAGCTCAAGCAACAACCCGCATGGAGAACTTAGAAAGAGCTCCCGCGCAACTATTCATTCAAGGATGCGCAGGTAGTCACTATTTTCCATGTTCTCAATGAAGGGAATCGTCTGAAGCTCCCGAAGCTTGACGCCAACTACTATCTCTATCACAAAATGTTGGGAGGCTCGATGAAAAATTGTTATATCCTTAAGGATAAAATTCAGACGTTCATCGAGTCTGGGATTCGTAATCTCAAACTCGAGCAAAAGAAACTCACCGCGAATATGGTGACTCTTCAATTTGGCTCCATGCTAGAAATTCAAGCCCAAAATGGCATCGTCCCTATTCCCACTACAAGAATGGAGGTGGTCAATCACGGTTGCTTAAACTAATGAGACCATGGCCTAATCCCCCTTACCACAGAAAGGGGGAGATCATGTGAGCGCATCTCGATCTTCTTCAAGATGATGACTGGACACTTCAGAAGTCTAAGAACAGACATAGGATGAAGGTTTGCAACACCATCTCTGCAATTATCGAAGAAGAATCTTTACACGTCAGCCCTACTATTACTGATCCAAAAGGGGAAAAGGTGGCCATGACAGGAACAAGGTCTGGCAAATGTTATTTGAGGGATAATGACCAGCCGGGTACATCTAAACAATATAAGCCAACCAAACAGAAAGAGGTCTGGTTCGATAAAGCCCTGCAACATCCTTCAAATGATCCCAAAACCCCCCTTCAAATATGATATCGTGGCTCAACTTGACAACATCCTGGCTCGTATTACTTTGTATGAACTTTTACTTTTATCAAAGGACATGAGGGAAGCTTTGAAAGAAGCCCTGAACAACAGTGAGGCGTTCCTCGCCCACTTGACAAAACCATACCAAAACGAAGGGCTCGAGCAATGTTATCAATGCTAACAGCAGGTGCCTAGCACCACCTTTACTCTAGAGGATATGCTTGTCAAAGACCACCATCACAATCGACCTCTCTATTATACTGGCTATATCGGGTCAACAAAGTTTAAGAGGATCCACATCGATCTGGGCTATGCAGTAAGCATTATCCCGTGAAGGCTCTTGAGCTTCCTAGGGATCCCTCCCCATAAACTCTCAAAGACTCAAGGGACCATCCTCGGCTTTAACTCTAGTGGTAGCCATTCTCTCAGAAAAATCTGACTTAATTGTCAACTTGGGGACTTAAAGACTGAAGTGACCTGTTACGTCATTGATGTCGAAACGTCCTATAACCATTTGCTCGGACGTCCTTGGATCCACTCTAATATGATCATCC
This sequence comes from Asparagus racemosus, assembly GCA_037177215.1. Taxonomy (NCBI): domain Eukaryota; kingdom Viridiplantae; phylum Streptophyta; class Magnoliopsida; order Asparagales; family Asparagaceae; genus Asparagus; species Asparagus racemosus. Next base: position 2,548 of record JBAKGM010019172.1, on the reverse strand, counting down.
CTTCAACTCTTCATCAGTGTTTCAAATACATTGATGAACGAGGCGTCCAACAGAGAGTCGATGCTGAAAAGTATTCTTTCAAGGGAGTGGAGAACTACTTCACTGATTCTTTCTTGTATGATGAAAATCAAAAAAATAAAGATTGTCCTCCCCACTGATGAAGATAGTGGTAACGAGGCGTATGTTGAACTAGATACCATTGATGACTTAGTCTGGGAAATAGATCCACTTGTAATTGCCTTGGATGACATTTGTGTCAACCAATCTGCCGAAAACCAGGGCGATTGGACATGTAATGAATAAGAGTTTGCTTACGACTATGCCTCAAACTCTGAGTCTAAAAACTCAAGATTTGAATTTTGATGGCTAAACTAGCTTCTGAATAGACATTACATATGCTGATAAACGAATCATATTCAGCTCACAAGCAACTAGATAATTCAGAGGATGCTACCCTTATGGTTAAGTCCAAAGGGAGTATCATTGATCCAATCATCTTTGGAAAAGTCGAGGCACTTTCTCAATTGTCAAAATCTGATACAGAAATTGAAAGAGTACAGAGTTCGCTCAATATAGGCAACAATCTCAACAGATTATGGAAAAAATGGGGTACGACCTTGCCATGAAAGAAAGATTGAACTTCGATAGAGGATTGCGAGTCCCTTTGACCTCCTCTATACCAAGAGGTGTGGTCTTCGACTATTATAATTGAACCAAACGCGGACTCAGTTACATCTCCCCTGAATCCGAACCACAAATCGGGCCAGCATTTGGTGACTCTAGCTCCTCAGATGCATCTGACTAGGATTTAGACATCAGCCTCGAGGCCTTGTTTACAGTCAACATGGTTCCTTATGATCTAACAGGCGATCTTGATGAGTCCAAATTGTTCGAAGATCTTGAAGATGATCCTTCGTGAGAACAATTTGAAAAGTAATGGGAATCACGCTTTGAAGCCAGAGAGCCACCCACTGAAGACAAAATGGTTCAAATAAACATTAGCAATGAAACTAACCCCAAGCCCATTTTTATCAGCGAGAGTCTATCACTCGCTGAAAAGGAAGAACTCATAATTCTTTTTCAAGAATACATCAACGTCTTTGCTTGGACTTACGAAGATATGCCGGGCCTAGACCCTAATTTGGCTATACACTGTCTTAACATTGACCGCAGCATCAAACTAGTCAAGCAACAACAATGACATTTCCATCATGAGTTGATGGAGTAAATTGAAAAGAAAATCCACAAATTCATTGAATGCGGATTCATCTGTGAAGAACAACACCTCGATTGGCTAGCCAACATTGTGGTGGTGATGAAGAATAGTGGAAAGATCCGAATCTGCATCAACTTTTGAGATCTCAATGTCGCTTGTCCAAAGGTTGAATTTCCTCTCCCTATCACAGATGTCATAGTTCACAACAAATGTGTGTTTGAGAGAATGTCCTTCATGGACCAATTCTCTGGATATAATCAAATTAAGATGCTTCTAGATGATCAAAAGCACATGGCCTTCAGAACACCATTAGGAGTATTTTGCTTCACGATAATGCCCTTTGGCCTAAAGAATGCTAGCACTACTTATCAATGTGCAATGAATATGATATTCCGTGAACATCTACAGAAGACAATTGAGTGCTACGTTGACGACCTCGCAATCAAAAGTCGTCACAAGCATGACCACATCAACGACTTGAAAACGGTGCTCGAATTCATGCGAAAGCACTAGCTCAAGATGAATCCAACCAAATCCTTTCTGGGGGTATCATTAGGCAAATTCCTAGGATTTATTGTCACATCTAAGGAATACACGTTGACCCTGAAAAAGTGAAAGCTATCCAAGAGATGCCACCTCCGAGAAATCTCAAAGAACTCAGGGGCTTATAAGAAAAATCAGCTTACATCCGAAGGTTTATCACCAAGTTGTCTAAAAAGTGCAAACCATTTTAAAGACTCATGAAGAAAGGTGTGTCATTTGTTTGGGTTGACGCCTGTCAGAAAGCTTTCAATGAGATCAAGCAGTATCTCACAAAGCCGCCAGTCTTAGCCGCACGAACATCAGGGTTCTTGGTCTATGTTAGAGCAATGGACCATTCCCTTGGAGCTCTTCTTGCTCAAAAGAATGATAATGACCATGAGCAACCCATTTACTACCTCATCCGAACTATGAATAGTGCTAAGCATCAGTATAATCTAGTCGAGAAGGAATGTTTGGCTTTAGTTTTCGCAATTCAGAAGGTGCGACACTACCTCACTGGCCAGACCATCCATGTCATTTCAACAGACAATCATCTACAAATACTCATGACAAAGCCCGGATCACTGAATTCTAGGCTAGCAAAATGGGCGATACTGCTCTCACAATATGACATGACATTCATACCATAGAAAGCAGTCAAGGGCTAAGTAATTGCTGACTTTTTAGCAGAGCATCCCATCCCAGAGTCTTCTAAACTTTATGAAGACATTCTAGATGAAACCTTTGAGTCAAACACTGTCTCAGACCATCAAATATGGCAACTATACTTCGACAGCGCGTCAAGATGTA
>JBAKGM010019171.1:0-11128 GCA_037177215.1 Asparagus racemosus | reverse complement strand
GGACCCTTTAAGAGCGCATTTCAGACATATTGAGCGCGTCATTTAAGGGTGCCGCGCCAGTGGCATGGCACAACAAAGTTCCGCGCCAGTAGCATGGCACGACAAGGTGCCACGCCAGTAGCGTGACACAACCAGGTGCCGCGCCAGTGGTATGGCACAACAAAGTGCCGCGCCAATGGCGTGGCACAACAAGATGCTTTGGGCGCTGATTTTGCCTTTGTGGTTGAATTCCTCAGAACTCGATGGTTTCGTTCATTGACCTTCTTACGATTAAGTCACACTTGGGGTTCCTCAGCAATTTTTGATGCCTACAATCTTATCAATTTTATTAGAGTTTTTCGCTTATTGTGAAATTGGTATATGCCCCATCCCATTGGAACAACTACCCTTTAAAATCTCCAAGATTTTATTACAATTTTTATAATTAGATTTTCTAGTCTAAACAATAATTTTTCTAAAGTTCCAAGGTTCATAAATTATTTTTCTAAATCTAAAAACAACTCCCACTAGTTCAGAATAGTTAAATTTTTTACTGTAGATCTGACATCCCAGATGTCAAAAATTAGATTTTTACACCAAAATTATTATTATTTAATTAAAAAATAATTTTTAATAATAAAATATTATATTTCTTTTCTAGAGACCAAGATCACCATCAAGAAACTTTAGATCTAATCTAATCAAATATAGTATGCAATCAGATCAAAATCCTAAAAGAAGATCAAAGATGCGAGCAACCCTAATCTCGCTCTAATACCAATTTAAACTATACATAAACATATTGAATATTGAAATCTCTTATTAAGAGATTACCTGTCCCAGATCTTCTGGAAGGATCACCACACATCTAATACTGATCTTCCAACAATGGCCAAAGGATGACCACCCCGATATAGTGAGATGCCCTTGCATATCACCCCGTGAATAATACATAAATCATAGAATTGATGAGGAGGAAAGAGATGATAGTAGTAAGTTTTTTTTTCTCTCTGTCTCTTTAATCTCTACATAAGTGCATATATATATAGAGTACCATGACATGCCATTTTGATCTTTTCCTTTTGCTTTTGAAGAGAGACATGTTCACTTGGCGCTTCAAGTTTCTTGGCTAGAATGACCAAGTGATCATAGATTATAGTTTTAGAAGCCATGTCCTATAGATACACAAGACTGAATTTTAGGTTACTCTTTAAATGTACCAAAATAATTATTTTATTTTCACAAAAATATAAATCTTAAAAAAATCATTATGGCGAGACTAAACTTTGCCATGCTTGGAATCAAATCTCGCTTGACAAATCATTTAAGAAAATTTTTAATTTATTTTTTGCTAAATAATTTAGGGTATACTTAGGAGCCTAAGAGCATCCACCAAATATCACTTTGTTTATGTCCATCTATCTAAAGCACCGTGTTATGCTAGACCCGATCTATGTAATAATGTCTCTTTTCAAATTTTATTTTCATTCTTCATGCACCCATCAGTCAAAAGGGTAAATTGGGAATGTATGTGTCAGAGCACGATTCAAGTGCCTTCACTCTCCTCTCAGTCATCATGAACTCAATCGCAAATATCACATCCTTCTCTTCTGCACTCCAACACAACACTTCTTTAGGTAGGGATTTTTACGATAATTCGTTATAAGTCTAAATGAAATTATCACCTAAGTTGCTAATAGAAATGACACAAATGAAAGAGCTCCCTAATGCAGCCCACTTTTGCACTGGTGGATTTGGCCCAATTCATGGCCTGTACTTCACCCTAATTTTTTTATCAGCTATTTGGAAGAAAAAAATTGCATAGATTAGACATCGGTTTTTCTTGGGTTTTAGCTATTGCAACCAAAACAAATATGAATCCAATAATTATACATTGAAGGAAACACATATGTATACCATGTATAAAGACCTAAATGATTAGTGACAGAAAAGATGAAGGATAGAAGAGAAACCTAACTAAATAAATCAAGAGCAACCACTTGAAACAATCACCTTTAGTTCTAGGATTAAGGCTAAATTCAACTAGACTAACTCCTTAGTAAAAACTCCTTGAGTGAAAAGATTGAATTTTACTTAGTCAGTTAGCCAGGTAAGAATAGTACTCAAGGGAGGTCAATGACCAATTAAGTACATCTTTCTTTGTAGAGTGTCTTACACAACCCCTAAACCTTGCCTTAGCCACAAACAGATTTAAATAAACTTAAAACGGTTCGTTTAAGGATTTCTTATTTTTTAATTAGCTTGAGTCCTTAGGGGCCAACATTCAATAAGTTTTAGAAGGCTTAGATTTGTATAGTGAGGAATTAGTGATTTGTGGTTTAAAGAAATGATGATGAAATCACTCATCTTATCTTGATTAGGAGGTTTTGCCCTTAATAGTATTTTTAAGTGAGTGCTCAAATCAGAATGCTCAAATCCCTTTGGTTAATTCCTACTAGATATATACAAAGCAACTCGAAGAATTAAAAGCAACTACAAAAAAGGATACAAAAAGAAAATATTTTTTTAGTTAGGATCAACAATCAAACAAATGTGAGAAATTAAGCTCTTGTTTAAATTTATTATCTTATTTAATAATTGTTCGAGTGGAGGATCAATTTTATTAGAGTCAACAAGAGAAAATTTTTATTGTTTTATTAGTTCCTAAATGTCTCTAATGTGAAAAGCCTAACTAGAGGGTGAAATTTGAAAACTACAAACAGAACTCACCGTTTTTAAGGGGGTGTCCCCTCTTAAAGCAATTCTTCTTCTTCTTCAATCTTCTAGTTTAGTCCTTCATAAGGAAACACACAAGCCAAAAAACCAAAATAAAAAAACATAATCACATGCACTTTCCTCAGCAACAGTGCTGAAAACTTGATCGAGGGTAAATAATGCAAAGTTGCAAGTGCAGAACCAAGTATAGTATAGTGTAGTTGTCAAATCCATGAGAAAAATGTGTATTTGAAAAATCTGAAATTGGTCCTAAAAGAATGTGGACAAAAAGGAGTGAAAGTGTAGAGATGTAGAGAGGGATTTGTAAATAAAAAGCGAAAAATGAAAAGGGAAAGAAGTAGAGAGAAGTGGGAAAACAAGAGAAAAAAATTCAATAAAAGAAAATTAAAGTAAAGGGAAATCGAGAGATGTAGAAGAAAATCAAATAAAAAAGCTTAAGGAAAATAAGTTGAGAGGTTACGATTCTAAGACTGAATCCACTAATTAGTTTCAGTTAGGATTTATGAATTACTCTCTTTTCATCACAGTTTACTTTAGATTTTATGAATTACTCTCTTTTCATCACAATTTACTTTAGATTTACTAAGTATAGGCTATCAAGTCACTTAAAGAAAGCATAACCTATCACATTATCACACAAGCAAAATCACTATTCATGAAAAAAATGCTACTATATTAATTCTAGAAGTGATAAATATAACATATCAAGGCACTCGAGATAAATATAGATTATCAAAATTTTTTTCTTCTATCAATTAGTTCTCTAGTTAATTATCCTGAGCATTATCATTTTAAGCAAAAAAAGAGCAATCTATAAGTCACAAAAGAAATTAAACTAGTTTCATACAATTTTAAATCTCTTAAAGAATTAGTTACACATATTATGAACAAAAAGAAAATAAAGCATTAAAGGAAAATAATAAAATGGAAAGTAACTACAAAGCAAGAAAAAGAACAAGAAAATAAAAATACAGTACAAAACATGAAGAAATCTACACTACAAAGTATGAAATAAATCTATACTATAAAATAATAAATCTAATCTACCAAACATAAAATAAAATAAGAAAATAAAATCTTCAAACATGCAATTTTAAAATAAGCAAATAGAAGATAAAAAATAAAAACTTACATTGTAACGGGTTGGCCCCTTGAGAGCAAATCATTATTTTCATCAATAAAGATGAAGAAGAAAATTTTAAAAAGAGAATTTTTTTATTTATTGTAAATAAAAAAGTTTATAACTTTTAAAAGGTTTTCTCAATTAATAGTAACCCTGCTCTTCAAAATGGAGTTTGTAAAATTTTTTTGCTCCCCAACCCCCTCACTCTCTACTCTTATTTATAACCTATAGAAATCAATAAGAATCCTTGGATCATTCTTGAGCTCTAAGAAAATTAAAATCAACCATTAATTAAATACTTTTACAAACTAATTTGTTAGCCCATCGATTAGCCAATCATTAGTTAATCAATTAGTCCATCGATTAATTCATAATAGAATTGTAACTAATTTTGTTGTTTTCATCTTCATGGGATTTTGGGCTTCTTGGCTTGATCTTGGAATTTAATAAAAGGTTAGAAAATAAGGAAAATTGATTCTTTTGGGCTCTTATTCATTAATCTTTTATTACCTATAAATTAAGATAAAAAATACATTATTAATATATTTATGTATTAAAATAAAATAGATAACGAGGGTACAAAAGTTAATAAAATGTGATGATCAGATGTTGTACGCTTTCACCCATTGCATGAGGCGAACTAGGAGCATCGACAATTTGTACTTGCAGAGCAGTGAAATATGATCATCTACGCTGGTCGAAGAAGGTTGCGAACTGGAAGCCATTGCAGCAGAATGATCAAAGCAGACGATTGAAGTTCTAAAAGACAAAAGCACAAAAATATCTAGGATAGAGGATTCAGCAAGCGTACCGAAGAAGAAGAGAGGATGGGGTATGTGTAAGTGCTAGCTAGATGACATGCGAACAAATCCTAGCGATGGGCTGGAATCCCTAAAAATCGCTAGCAGTTCTCATCAACCGAAGCGTCATTCTAGTCAACCAAAGCATCCTGTCACGAAAACCAAGCGCACGTTCTACGCTGATGTCAGAGTGTCAAATCACAGCTATCACCCAAGATCAATTAGAATCCCTAAGGCAGAAAAAAAGATAAAACAGTTTAGTTTCTCTAATACTAGACTTCCCTAAGTCTGAGTGATAGGGGCCAATGTTGTATCCTATAAATCACTAAGTTTAATGAGCCCTTAAGAGTTGGCCATGTGTCATATTAACCAGCTGAATCATATCATCTAAAAATCTGACCCATGAGTGAGCACTACCAATCTCTCTAATGATCCAAATCAAAGACAAAAGTCATCTTCAAGTTGGGATCTATTAAAGAAATCCGAGTTCGAGACAAAAGACATCTTTTGATCGGACTACACTAGAGAATGTCTTGAAAAATGAAATGACCTATCAATCTCACCCACGCCATTTGCATTTAATGCATAGTCAGTCAGTGCTCATACTTCGTTGCCCAGTAGCCATCACATTTAGTGCATGGGCCAGAGTCATGATGACTTCTCGAGCTAAAGTTCTAATGACTCGTCAGACATACCCCACACTTCTGCCCTTCTGTCACTATCGCATTAAATGCAAAGCTGACTTACTAAACTGGCCACCGATGCATGTAAGGTGAAGTTTGATTTCTGACTCGACTGGCTGGTTCAAATCACCAATGTGCTCCCCCCCCTCCCACACACACACACGAATTCTCTGTAAGTAGTGAATAATCCCACTACATCAAGGTACGTTGGAGAAAACTCTAAACCAGATTATGCATTCTAATAGTTTTATTCATCTATCACAGATGTGAATGTCAGAGGGCACACCAGGGGAAATCTCCTTTGGCCCTCTAATGAGTGTTACCCGTGCAAGGATTTGCTTCCTTCAGATTAATCAGTCATCATTGAAGGTTAAGGGACCCAAAAACTCCTCCAAATATTCTCCCACTATACAATTAACTTTCTGACATAAACACCCACAGAATCCAAACTCTTGGATTGCCAGTAAACCCCTCATTAGAAAGCCAACTTCAACCCTTGGCAATTTTATTGATAATAACTGGCAACTTTTGCATGTTTATTTTTGTTTCAAGTAGAGCTAAAAAAGAGATGATATTCGGAAATGAAGTGTCTAAGTAAAAGATGTCTAGGGGACTTGTTAAAACCCCTGATTTGTTAAATTCCCTGACATTCAAATAAGAGAAATTCATGCAGCTAGATTCCCTCCACCATCTATACTAGAGGGTTCAAAGATCAAGAGGTAAAAACTTATTGGCTTACCAGGAGTGAGTGTTTTCTTTGATTTGCCATTATCTAGCTACTGCTTCCATGAAGAATCAGTCCGTGTAGCAGCAATATCTGCATTGACAAGATCCCCATTTGTAGCTAGGGCATGCACAACGTCATAAATAATTGTGACCCTTCTTGCTTTTCTCCAAATTAAGATTAATATTAGCAGCAATAGTCCAGTTGATCGTAGCACTTGCTTCTTTGTCTATACCAGTATTAGACATATCAGTACCCCCTACTTGATTAGGCACCGACTCCTTAACCCCAGGGTTCCCGCCAGTCTATTGGCATGATATAAGCACTGAGACCCGAAAGTGCAACACATGGTTTGGCTTAATCCACTGCCAAAACTGACTAGTCAATGTTACGTACACTTGTTTCTCAAGACCTATCATTTAAACCATTCAATCACTCAATTAATATCCAATGTGGGACTAAATCTTGGGTATCATGATCACCCCACCTTAATTACATGACGTCCTCATCGTGATATGACAATTAATCCGTCCTAGTATCACCACTGGGCAATGTGGACTCTAAAAACAACAGGCTTTAGAGGTGACTCTTATTGCACTTGTGCGGTGTAACACTTAGTCCTGCATAGCACTTATCTCCATATTTTTGGCTGGCTAATTGCTCTGATACCATTTGTCACGTTTAAAATCTGCGAGCCTGTTGGCACGATGTAAGATCTGGGACTCACGGAGTGCAACACATGATTTGGCTCAATCTACTGCCAAAATTTACTAATCAATATTACATTGGCTCTCAAGACTCATTATTTAAATCATTCAATCACTTAATTAATATCTAATGTGAGACTAAACCTTGGAGTATCACATCTTTGGTATCCATCTCTTAACAATGGGATGTCTCCTACAGAACTTAGTTTCATGACCAACAATCTGACAATAATCACACCATTTAGACTTTAATTCATAAACTGCCCTCTGATTATAACATTTTCCATCAGGCCCTTGAATAGAGATTTGACCAGAAAGTGAGGTTGGCATTTTAACCTCAATTTGAACTCTTGCATAAGCGAAACGTTGCCTATTAGCAGGAAGTTTTTCAGTGGCAGTTAAGAAAAGACTTTATTCCTCAATATTATTTATAAGATTTGGTTTCATTACTGGGGAAAAGAACCTAGATGATTCATGCATGAGGAAACGGGAAAAATGAAAGATTCAATGTATGTGGAGAGGGACTCATCTATATAAACACCATATGAGGAGGCTGTGTTCATCAAACCAACATATATCATGCTAGTATGACTAGGGGGAAGAAAGTGGCAATTTTCTGGTAAGCCTTAACCTTATATAGCTTCTTATTCTTGTTTCAATTAATCATATAACAATCTTTTTCACGTGTGTTTCTTCCATTTTATTAAATAATTACTAGATTTAAATAAATGAATTTCTAAGTGTGAGTGTCTATTTTTAGTCATCTGAGTTTCTTTGTTTCCTTTTTCCTTGCAAAATTTTTTTACGGCCTAAGTAAGAAAAATGTCCTCAAAGACAAACTTTTACGTTCAACTCTTATTTTGTAAATAGTCATCTTTTTTTCTTCATACTTAAAACAACATGTCTTTTTAGCTTTCTTTAGATTATGGATATGAGAATTCGTTTAATATGTATAAGACCTATTTTTCGTATTTCAATTTAGTTCAATTCATTTTTTACATATGATTTATGTTTTCAAATATAGTATTTAATTTATTCGTCCTTCATTTTTTATGTTTTCAAATATTGTATTTAATTTATTACTCCTACATTCTTGTTTATATTATTTTTTACATCCCTAACCCTTGTTTTATTAATCAGATGGACAAGTTGAGATCAGTATACTAAAGTGATTAGTTTCGATTTTGAAAGCCAATCATGATCATGGGACATCCATCTTGAAAAAAATTATCCTAGAGGACCACGAAAAGATGGTCCTCTAGTTTGTAGAAATAGCATAAACAGCAAAAATTATTTAATGTTCAATTCTACAGCAGCAAGAGATCCAGAGTAATGAGAACTTCATTAAAGTAAGTTTGTATTCATGTTAGCAAAACTTCTTTACTTTAATATCTAAACTTGTATTGTTTTATCTAACATTATTTTTTATTTCCCCATTTATCAGGCTAGTGAAACTTTATGAAATGGTGGAAATGAGAATAAGGTATTAAGGTGGTACACACGCCAAAAGAAGATAGAAAGTGCAAGCCCATGAATCCAGTGAGGCCAGGCTAGAAGCCATGCGCAGAAAAGAACCTATAAGAAGAAGATAGATAGTTTGTTTGTTTTTTTGTTTTTTTTTTCCAATTTTGAGATTTTATATATTTTTATTTTTCTAAGAGCTATTTGATAAATATTTGTAAAGAAATGATAAAGTATTTATTGCAATGGTGAATGAAATTTTAGATTTTTCTTAAGAAACTAATCTTAGGATTAAACTTTTTTGCAAATTGAAGTTTTGTCTACATGCATTACTTGTATTGCTTTCCCTCCACGCTAGCACGAAGGAAACAAGCCAACCATATAAACATTGTTGGATGTATCAATTTTTCTTTCAATAAAATTTATCAGAAAATAAACCATTGCGTTTATTACAATCTGTTATGCGTACGTATAACCCAAGTTTTGCAAATGGGCTAGCGAAACCATTTCACGGCTATTATATCACAAAAATGACTAAGTGTTAATCTACGTGTCCCATATTAACTAAACATCAAATCGACCTCGCCCTGTGCAGGACGACTCGAGTAATGTCAACACTCAACCCTTTCCAAGAGGGTCCGAGTCGAAAGCGTTCTTACTCAAAACCCGCTGATAGGGTCAACCCTATGCCTCTTCATTCTACAAGATCAGGTCGAGAATTTCCAAATCCGAGATGGTCAAATAAAAAAGCGTCATTTATCGGCCCTCTCACAAGGCAAAGATGAGGGATGGTTTATCCTTGAATTCCCTGCCGATAGTCGATCACCATCACATTGAATGCATGGTTGAAATCATTATTATTTCAAGCCCGGAAGTCTTTATGACTCATCGGACCCCGTCAGCACCATGCTTCCCTTGTCACCATCACATTAAACGCATAGGTGACTCAACTCATCTGCAGCCGACACCTATAAAGTATCTGCCAACTAAGCTGCCTGCCTGGATTAGGCCAAAGTTACGCAATTGCCCCCTAGAATCTGCTATAAATAGAGATATTGCCCACTGCATAAGGGTAAGCAATATTTTACAAATAAACACACTATAATCATATTTTTTTCTCCACTCAAGCTCATTACTGACTTGATAGTAAGAGGAACCACCGGAGATCCCAGCTCCGATCCTCTCATGTGTTATTTGTGTACAGGACTGAATCATCTGCTCCATAACCAACCATCAAAGAAGATTGAGGAACCCTAACACATTAAAAAATCTACACTATATTTTCGTGTTTGATAACTGATATTAACAGCAGCTACAAGTTGCCTCGGTCAAGTAAATCATCTAACTCAGCTAAAGTGTGTGATATCCGCACTCAACTTGAAATCTAACAACTGTACGCGGTCAAAAATACAAAACAATATTTACTAAGGTCATTTTGGTCATCCAACATATCTAATGAATTCATAAAACACTTCAATCACGGAAGAGATAGGATCGCAGGGTTGGAGGCTTCATACAAGGCTCAAGCTAGCGATTGACCTAGTGAGAACGAGCTAACTCTAAGGGTGTATTTGGATGGAGGGTAGGAGAGAGTAGGGAAAGGAAGAAAGGGAAAATTCACATGAAAATATGGATCAATGACTATTTATCACTAAGGATCAATGACTATTTATCACTAAGGATCAATGACTAAGATTTGATTATAACATATTTTCTTTTACTTCTCTTTTTTTAGTTAAAACTCTCAAATATAATAAATAAGTTTCTTTTTATTTTCTTCACTAAACTCCCAAACAAAATATTAAACTTTGCCCATGTTGACGCTTTTTCTTTCCCTATTTTATCCTCTCGTTTACTTCGTCTGATAAACTCGCAAACACGCTGTAAGTGCATCCATGGGAACATGGGACAAAATGGGTTGATAGTAATACTGTCAGGGATCATGATCCCCTACAGTGAATGCAGCCCATTTACACCAGAGATTGTGTCATAGTTATCTCGGATAGCACCTAAAATGATCGCGGAGGTGCATGAGGCTACAATGCCTGCTCTTTGATTCGACACCACGGCTTCACGATCAATAGATAGAGCCCTCATCTCCGCGACCGACAAGATGATCCACGAGGCCATGCTGCATTAAATTCACGAGGCGGCGCTCTCAGTCTGGCTACGGTCAACTGGCGTTGAGGTAATCGCTACCTTTTATCCTATATAAATAAGACTTCGAAACCACCAATTGGGAGGGAGCTCGAGATGCATTTATTGTCGCAATCATTAAGAGCTCATCTCCGCGGTCAGTGACGATCCCGCTCATTCTAGCCATTAACTTGGGTCGAAGTCGGTTTAACTGAATGCTTTGTTCCTCAAAGTCTGGTGTTACCTCATTACCCCTTTTTAGGGGTTAACCTATCTTGACCCCGCGACTGATCGCAAGGTTGAATCAACCGCCCAGTTAACATCCAAGAGAACCAGATGATATATGGAACTGGAATCGATAATCCATCAGATCTAAACACCACTTTAAGAACATAACTACATAAGGATAATTTTAGGCAATACATTGCAGCTAACGGTTCAAAGAATATACCTAATATTATTATACCATAATGAAAGAAATGGTGAGAAATATACCTCGGCTCGGTGCTCCGATCTGCAACAAGCGATGACCGGCTCGGATCCCGATGATGGAGGGAACTACGGTGGACGAGACTCCCACACACTATTGAGGACTTACACAGCAACCTTCGATCAATCTCACGAGCTCCTTGCCAATTTGAATATGTGAAGCGGTGTGTGAGATAGTAAGTCTCTGCCCCAATTTATAGGGAGAACTTCAAGTAGGGGTGTGCAAACGGTCGGTCGGTTCGGTTTTTATCAAAATTTGAGCAACCGAACGAAACCGTCCATTAGTCAAA
>JBAKGM010019169.1:0-11129 GCA_037177215.1 Asparagus racemosus | reverse complement strand
TTCAAGCTAACCTATGGCCACTTTTTAGGCTTAGCCTCTATAGACACTATCGCCACTTGGTAATGGCAGATCAGCTCCCATAAAATTTCATACCCGGCATGGCCTGTCTCCTTCATATGAGCTAGCTGACGATCAGTGGGGAAGTATTCTTGGTAAGGTGCATCGCCCATTGGCAGACCAGACACCTTCATCATCTCGTGGAGTGGCAATCCCAACTCCCCGTTCTTCGTTAAAAAAGTGTTGGTATCCAGATTGTAAATCTCCAAGAGCACAAAAAAGTGATTAGCACTGATGGGGAGCCCATACATACTGACTCTAATAGGTGCATATAAGCCCTTTTCCTAAAGCTCCAGTTCCCACTGGTTAGGACATATCTAGTCATCCTTGATCACCATCGATCACTGGAAGAGTGAACCTAGCCGAAGCACCAGTGCTTGTTGGCTGGCAGTTCCCTTTCGATCCTAGCCAAACGATTCTTCACAGTGTCGGCTTTGATCATCAATTCGTCAAGTGGTGCATTATCTTGGCCCACAATCCCGGGATAAAGGCCATAGACATAACCCCTATCACTAGAGCCTGGGGTAGTGCCTTGGCTGACATACCCACAATGAACCCGCTGATGGTCTTCAGTCAATCTCTAAGACATACTTCTCTTGACTGACAAATTGCACAGTTGTGCCAGCGACTGATGGTGAGGAAAGGAGGGCAAATATAAGCGGGCACCATTGCTTTCATACAACCAGAGCTCGCTGCGAGGGGATAAAATCTCCGGGTCTTCAATAGAGTCCCCAAACAAGAAACTCAGTTTTCGGATGACCTCAGTAGAGCCGGCATCCTTCATAAGTGGAGAATCAGTTATTAACTTCCACAATGTGCGGTGGTCCCCTTGTTCTATTATCTACAACAATTCTGGAGCCGCACTTGGACCAAGTAAAGGAGCCTCGAGTACCAATGGTGCCTTATGAGAAGAGGTGAAAACAGTGCTATTTAACCCACTGGACTCGCGGGCATTAAAAGCGGCAGCTGGGAATTCAATTGCAAGACACAGAGAAGATTACATTAAAATCAGCCCCAAGAAGCAATACCAAAACACTTGGTCAAAATCAAAAATGAGGGAACTGTCTCGTAGTGGCTGAAATAGTCTAAACTGTCTTGCCGCCCCTGAGACAGTTTAAACTATCTCACTACCCTCGAGATAGTCCAAACTGTCTTACTGCTGCTGAGATAGTCCAAACTGTCTCGCAGCTATCGGGACAGTTAAAACTGTCTCGCCGTGGCTAAGATAGTATCGACTGTCTCGCAGGTGTGAGACAGTCAGAAACTCAATTTTGTGATTTTAACGAGTATTTCCACAATGCAAGATACTCGTTTTAGCTTAGATCCTCACGAAGGAGGACCTCAACTCTTTCCGAATGCCTCGTAAAGGAGAACAAACGAAGATTTTTACACAAAAATCCAAGTTTTCGACAAAAATTCAATTTCTTTCCAACAAAAAGCAAAGAAAATTCACCCCCAAAGGGTGAGGCAGTTGGTTTATCAATTTCAGAGGTCTGAGGGACAGATTTAGCCTTGGGGACTTGTGATCTCTTGGGGGACATCATAAAAGTTAGATCTTTGCTAAAGAAAGATCGAGTTTGCTCGGTGTTATGGTCCTGAACCCTTGCTAACGGTAACCCTCTCGATTAAGGGAGTGAGACTCCCCTCCCAAGTGGCAGCGAAAAGTGATTCGGGTGCACCAAAGAAAGCTCCGCCAGATAACTCGGGCGTCGGCCTCGGCTGTCTCTCCCCTAGGACGCCCAGCGTGGCCCTAGTAGAGGAGCCACTATGCAGATCAGACCCCTCTCGTGAGCGACACGAAAGGTGGTACTAGTCGGCCTCCTCTCGTGGGCGACACGAAAGGTGGTACTAGTCAGCCCCCTCTCGTGGACGACACGAAAGGCGGTACTAGTCGGCCCTTCTCGTGGACAACACGAAAGGCGGTAATGATCGGCCCCCTCTCGTGGGCAACACGAGAGGAGGTATTTGCCGACCCTTCCCCCCTTGGGAGAATGACATGAAAGGCCACATTAGCCGGTCTCCGCCACGACCAGAAGTCGACAACCCTACTAGCCAAACGCCCTTACGAGCGGCATGAGGAGTGTCGCCAGGCCAACCCCTCTCTCCCTCCACGTAGGACAGCCATCTTGGATTCAACTCATGACAACACGTCGGCGTCGCATTAATGAGGAAATCAATGTGCAGATTCTCTTTACTCACACGATATTTAAGGCACCTCGGACCATTAAGGCGGACCACGCTACAGGTCCCATCCTCATTAACACCGCCGTAACAGTACAAACTCCCTGGCCACTCCCTTGTTGACACTTGGCAACACTGTTCGGCGCAGCAGGGCACAGCAGCCTTCACACGTCCTAGTCACGTCGCCAAGTCAGCCTACGTAGGTATAGGGCTGACGTATCATCCCCGACACCCAGAGTGACGGAAATGCCCTCCGACCCACATATAAAAGCGGAAAACAAACAGTGAACAAGGTAAGCAATCTCTTCTGCCAAAACCCTAACCCTAATTTCTGCTCTTACACTTTATTTCTTCACATACTGACTTGATCGTCGGAGTGGTCACCGAAGATCCCAACTCCGACCCTTTCACAGGTACTCCCCGGTGTTAAGAGCAGCCGCCGGGCATCGTATTAGGAGGAGAAACGAGCCCCATAACGTAAACTCTGATCCAACCGTGATTAGTGACTGTTTGATCCGAGCGTAAGTTTGAGCATCAACAGATACCAAGGGCTTTGAGTGGCTTGAACGAGTCAATGGATATCAAGTCACAATAAATTTTGCATGCCTTGGGTTTACTCTTAAAAACTAACACCAAGGGATTTGAGTGCCTTAGATGAGTCAGTGAAGACCAAGTCACAAGGACTTATATGTGTGTTAGGTTTACTCTTGAAAGCTGATACCTAGGCCTTTGAGTACCTTAGACAAGTTAGTGAAGATCGAGTTGTGAGGGCTTTTGTGCCTTGAGTTTACTTTTGAAAACCGATACCAAAGTCTTTGAGTGCCTTGGACGAGTCGGTGAAGACCGAGTTACAAGGACTTTCACATGCCTTGGGTTTACTCTTAAAAACCAACACCAAAGTGTTTGAGTGCCTTGGACGAGTCAGTGAAGATCGAGTCGTAAGGACTTTTGTATGCCTTAGATTTACTCTTGAAGACTGACATCAAGGGCTTTGAGTGCCTTGGAAGAGTTAGTGAAGATCAAGTCGCAAGGACTTTTATAAGTGTTGGGTTTACCCTTGAAAACTAATGCTAAGAGCTTTGAGTGTAATGTATGAGTTGGTGAAGAGCGAGCCTAAGGACTTTTATGTGCCTTGAGTTTACTCTTGAAAACTAATACCAAGGGCTTTTCACAAAGTTGTTGAGAGATATAAAATAGCTTTTCATTACCATGAGTTTTGTAACTATATTTATTAGAAATATTTCATGATATGTGCTACATTCTAAGGATGCTTCAAGACCTTCCCATCTTGACTCTGCAACTAGTAAGTCCCAGGTGGACTTCCTTTACAACCTTGTAAAAACCCTCCCTGTTGGCAGTGAACTTTTTATGGTTGGTTTCTTCGTTGAAGATAGCCTTTCGGAGGATTAGATCTCTAATTTTGAGTCTCCGAGGTCAAATTCAGCTATTGTAGTGTTGGGCCACACACTGTTAAATGATTACTAGCAATCACAGTGCTTGCTCCCTAATTTCATCGATGAGGTCGAGTTCGCTTCTCTAGCTGATTTGATTGGCTTCCTCATCAAATTACTACATTCACATAGTGGGCATGCCAACTTCTATCAGGATGACTACTTTCATTCCATTTGCCAGTCAAAATGGAGTTTCTCCTGTGGAGTTTTTGTGAGTTGTTCTTTATGACCACATGAGACTGGGTAGTTTGTCAACCTTGGCCCCCACTACTTTGTCCACTCTCTTCTTTAGTGCTTGCAGTATGCATTTATTTGCCACTTTTGCTAGGCCCCTACACTTGGGGTGTACTACTGATGCAAACTTAAGTTAGATTTTTCACTCTTCACAGAAGTCGTAGAATTCTTTGCTATCGAATTGAGTGCCATTGTCAGTTATGAGAGTTACTGGCACCATGAATCTACTGATGGCTAATTTCCAGATGAAGTTGTGGATATCACTTTCAGCGATTTTGCTTGGGACTCTGCTTCTATCCATTTGGTGAAATAGTCTATAGCTATAAATAAGAATTTTCATTGTCCGGTCGCTATTGGCAATGGTCCCAACAAGTTTAGTCCCCACTGAGAGAATGCGATCGGGTTAATGAGAGGAGTGAGCTCGGTTGTCGGAGCTTGAAGAACACTTGAGAAGAATTGGCATGCTTTGCACTAGGTTTTGAGCTTTTTTGACTCGGCCAAAATGGTTGACCAGTAGTGGCCATGCCTAATGACCTTTTCTTCTAGGGTTATGGTCCTTATGTGGTTCTCGCATATCCCTTCATAGATTTTCATCAGGACATTTCTGCTTCTTTAGATCAGAGGCACCAAAGATAGGGCCCCATGCTACTACTTGAGTAGGAAAGGCAGTAGAGTTGGTCTTCAATCATGAGATACTTCAAGGCATTCCTTTTTAGGCTTCTAGCTTCTGTTTGATTTTTAGGCAGAGTTCCCTTTATTAGATATTGGATGAGTGGATCCATCCAACATGGCTTAGTGGGGGATCTTTCTGAATGATCGAGTCTGGCATAGCTTCGGTAGTGCTCGACTGCTTGGGAGTGACCGTAGACACTAGCCCTTCTCCTAGCCCTAAATTCAAGGAGCCCAGTTTGGACAGGGCATCCTTATGAGCCTTGTGGGCCCTTGAAACTTGCTCGATTCCGAATTCCTTTAATTGAACCAATAGTTCTTTCTCTTTCCCTAGATATTTCGCCATCCTAGGGTCTTCCACTTCATATTCTTCCCGTACTTGGTAGGCAATAAGTTGAGAGTCGGTGATTATAAAAATAGATTCTACACTGATTGCCAGGGTGGCTCGAAGCTATAAGAAGAGAGTCATGTTCGGCTTCATTATTCGATGCTGAAAAATAGAAGGCGATTGAATATTTCTTGATGAGATCCTCTGGACAACACAGTACCACTCCTGCTACTCTTGCTATGCTACTACTTTCTCCTAAATATCCATCTACTTTTAGCAAACACCATGATGAGAACTTTGGCAGATCCTATTTACGAGTACTATTTTTTTGAGATGGGCCCTTTTGATTAATTTTGGACCGAGAATGAAGCACTCAGGAGAGGAGCTGGGCCTCGAGTCAGTGGGCTGTCTTCTGGATCGAATGACTCAATTAGGAAGCCGGCACGAATTTAGGCCTTTTTGGATTCGAACTGGATATCGAACTCACTGAGTTTGATGGACCAAGTGATCATTCGCTCGGAGGTGGATGAACTACCGAGTGCTTTTTTTAGAGGTAGATTGTTCCGTGCTATCACTATGTGAGCTTAGAAATATAGACAGAGTCTTCTGGCTATGGTGGTGAGAGCAAAGGAAGGTCTCTCAATGAGAAGGTAATCGAGTTTGACTGCCTTTAGGATGCGACTGACGTTGTGTACCAGGTTCTTGACATTCTCTTCTCCTCAAACAAGGAGTGAGCTCATAGCTTCTAATGACATATCAAGGTAGAGGTAGAGTTATTCCCCTTCTAGGGGTCAGCTCAGCAAGGGCTTGGAGATCAAAGACCTCTTGAGCTCTGTGAAGGTATTGCTACACTGCATCATCCACTCAATGTTATATCTGGGTCCTTTTGCCCCCCTAAGGGACTTTGAAGAAGGGAAGGCTACTTTCAACCGATTTAGAGAGATAATGGCTCAAAGCTGCTATCCTTCCATTTAATTTTTAGATGTCCCTCGCCGTACGAGGCTCAAACATCACTTCATTCGCAACTATCTTCTCTGGTTTGACCTCGATTCCTCATTATGTTATCATGAAAATGAGTAATTTTCCTAATCATTCTCGAAGGTGCACTTCATGGGGTTAAGCTTCATCTGATACAAGTGAAGGATGAAGAAGGTTTCTTTGAGATTCGCAACGTGATAGTTGGTCTGCTTGGACTTCAACAATATGTCATCTACATACACCTCCACTTTGTGACCATATTGATCTTTGATGATTTATTTATCAACCTTTGGTAGGTTGCCCTATGTTCTTGAGACCAAAAAGCATCCCTACAACAATAAGTACACTGATCTGTGATGAAAGAGGTTTTTTCTTCATCGCCATCCACCGTATTTATCTTGTTACAACCAAAGAAGCCATCCATGAAGCAGAGTATTTCATGGCCGACACTCTCGTCAACTAGTTGGTCGATCCGAGGTAGCTGTCCTTGGGACAGGCTTTGTTGAGGTCGGTGAAGTCAATGTACATTCTCCATTTGGCGCTAGCTTTCTTGACCAGCAGTACATTTGATAGCCACTCTCAGTACTAGACTTCTCGGATGAAACTGGCTTTCAATAGTTGGTAGACATTTTCTGTTGCCACATGCTATCTTTTTGGCCTGAGTTGCCTTTTCCTCTATTTTACCAGCTTGTTCTATCGGTCAATGAAAAACTCATGAGATATCACTTCTGGAGCGATTCTTGATGTAATGTTCCTACTTCTGATAGTTGAATACTATTATCATTATCAACCTTAAATCTAAATTGATAATTCATGATCTTGCTAGCATGAGTTTAGAAACCTACATGTGAGAATGTTAATCTACCTATGCTTGGATTAAGGCAATTAATCAAGTTTTAGGGTAAACCATATCCTTTAACATGGAAACCCAAATTAACCATGTCTTAAGCCTTGGTTAAAGATAATCCAATTTGATAAATACCTAACTCAAAACCCTCTAAATATCACATTTTTATATTTTGGGTAGCCATGAGTGGAGAGGAAACTTTGCAAATAAACCCTCTTTTCATTATTACCTCTCTTCACATGCCATGATATATATACCCTTCACTATACACTCTACTCATTATCTCCTTTATTTCGCCAAACTCCACCATCCCTCACCTCTCCCCTCTCCTCTTCGGCAGCCAACCATCAAGCCCCAAAACCCACAAGTACCCATTGCAATTTCTCCATCAAACCCTTTCTCTCTTAAATTGAAGAAGAAGAAGAAGCAAAGACAAGGAGCTTAAAAAATTCTTGGTAGAGGAAGAACCTATAATAAATCCTAGGTAACATTCAAACAACTTCATTTTCATATTTTTTTTGAGATTAGAATCTGATGTTGACATGGGTTAGAATTAATTTGATCATGCATGCACAATGTATCTCAATTCATGCTTACATGTAGGGTTAGAGCAAAGGTTGGTTCATGCATGTTAACAAGTAGGAGTAAACATATCATCTTTATGCTTATATGAATATGGAAAGTATGATAATCACTTGTTTTTAGTTTCATTATGTTTAAATTATTATGGATATTCACTAGTTTGATGATTGTGTGGTTTGCATGTCAATATTTGGAACCCAATCTCGTGGAGAGGATTGCCTGCGGGATACCCTATTGGTGTTTTTGCCATTACTCACTCTAAAGATGTCCATTTCCAATAATAATTTTTTTTTAGAAACTAGACTCCTGTATCTTTCAAAGCTTAATTTTATTCAGTTATGAGATTATTTACTAATTTACATCTATGATTAAATTCAATATATGTGCATAGGATACGCAGTCTGCCGTTCTTAGAAGTTTTGTGTGTATCTCAATCTGTTATTACATTTGAGTAAAAATAATTTATAATTAAAAAAAGATTTTTAAATTTACTACATCATAATTATAGTTGCATTTTGATTCTGAATCATACCTAAAAGTGTTAGAAAGTTTAGAGGGTTTTTTTGGTTCTTAGCACGAGCCTGCAAGCTTGATCCCTATACATTGTAGAGAGTATAACTTACTCTAAGAAACTTGCATGTAATAATTTCTTTTTGTTTCTAAAATTAGACTTGTGCAGATATCATTTGATGCCTCACTTATGTACTTGAATTTGCTAAAATGGTCTGCCGTTATAGTTTGTATATGTCCTGCATTTTCTAACTATACCTTGAGCTATGTACATAGGTTTTGAAAACCACTTATTGTTTAAAACTAGACACATGTAGAAGTCCTATGGAATTATTTTTATAAATTTTTGATATCGATTGCTCTCCCATCCATCAATCTCAATCTGCTACATATACACTGTATTCGCTGTTTGTGCATAAAATAAGTGTTGAGTAAAGCTTTCTCGAGCATAGCATGTACATAATGATATAAGTTATAAGCTAGAAAAATGATAAAAGATATAATTTTCTATAATCTCATATGGGTATACGTGTAGGTGTATATAGGAGAAAGACTCTTGGATTCATTCATCGGTATTCAGGAACCCGACACGAACAGGAGGTAACCATTCCATTCTTTTCTCACACTATTAGATTCTTTTTCTATGCAACTTTATTCGTTAGATTCCTAACCTTTAGTTGTGCACATTTGAGATGTTATTGCTTAATATTTTATGCATATTGACCTGTGTCACTGGACACATTTTCTTTTGCCTAATAATTACTTGTTTTAAAGTATCAGTTGATGAGATCACTGTGAAATCGATGCTCGATAATTATCATCATTATACTTTTTTATGCTCAATTTTGGCTGATCAATGCCTTACATGTTGGTAGCATTTCTTTACTCACTCTTAATTCATTGAGAATTCAGTTGTTTCTTTCGTTGTGAATATTATGTTAGGTAACATTTTATTGTTCTCTCTTAATTATTTGAGAGTTTGATTGATTGCTTTCTTGAAATTCCTACGAGTTGATATTCAATGCTTAGTTGTATATCTTATTGCTTTCGTAATATTCCAATTTGAATTACTTCATGCGTGGGCTATTTGTTGATTGCTTAACTATTGCTGTCCTGTTGTTTGTTCATTTCAGTATTATACCATTGATATTCTCTGAATGATTATATTGTGGAAATTTAACTGGCTTCGATGATTCCATTATTGAGAATGATAGTATTCTTTTATTTGTTGGTTGCTGATACTCCATATTCATGGATTATGCCCTATTTGAAGTAAACTCTACCATTGGGTGGTAATAAAAGTGGGTCCCGGTGGGGACATGCCTTGCGTGAGGACGCTCATCGGTAGGTGTATAAAGGTGTGTGTGATTTATTGATATATCCCATGATTAGAAAAGTTTGAAATCCTAAATATTAGAGCGTGATTATTCATATTGACGTCGTGTGTAATTTATTGATATATCCCATGATTAGAAAAGTTTAAAAACCTAAATATTAGAGCTTGATTATTCATATTGACATATGTTATTTCATTTCGTTCAATGATCATGATATGAGTATCGATAGCATGTCACTAAGATCTATTCATTCAATTTCAAATGCCTATATGTATATCTTTAGTTCTTTTATCCCCTTATGTTGTACCCGAGATTTTTATGGTTACCTATTAGACCTTAGTCTCACGCCTATTATTTTTGAATCCATTTGCAGGTCATATAGTTCACAAAGGCAAGGGATCACAAACCTCGACAAAGGAATTTAGTTCTTGTGGCAAATCACAGTAGGAGTTATTTTGTATTTACTTTTGTAGTACTTTTGAGTTGTCGGACATGTACTAATGTGCATTGTAGTTTATTATCAGACTTTGTACCGTATTATTGTTCCATTTAGCTTTCTACTATTCTGGTATGATGTGGGCTCTGTTGTCAACCTTATGATTTTAGGTGTTGTATATATATTTCCCCTCTCTTCACTATTATTGTATATTTATAGGAGTATATATAAAAATTGAGTAGGTTGACTCTCCTTACTACGGTCTGGTCATGCCTGATTTTTATGTATCTCCTGGGTCCTGCCTCACTATGACTTGGAGGGGGGCGTTACATCTAGCATATCCTTAGGTCCCTGGGCAAAAAAATATAGTAGCGCGAAGGATGTGATAATTGCTCCACACTATGGCTCAGTTAGCTTTGCCTGATTTTAACCTTTTTGGTTTCATCGGGGCCAAGCTAGACTTCTTGTTGTTCTTCTACTAGAGTGGTTCACTCCCTTGCCTCATCTTCTTGTAGGTTCGTTCCCGATTTAAACACTTCTAGGTTTCATTGGAGCCAAGCTAGACTTCTCCTAGTTCTTCTACCGGTCCCTTTCCTCATCTTTTTGGGGCTTCTTGATTGGTAGAGTCTCAAAGGTCCCTTTACCCTTCACGGAGAGTAGATAACATGACTTGACATCTTGTTGATTTCTCCGCACAAGCCTGACTCCTTCAAGAGTTGGGAACTTCATCATCAGTTGGTAGGTGGATGGAACAGCTTGAAGGTCATTCAGGGAAGTTCTCCCAAGGTTAACGTTGTAAGCTAATTTAACATCCATCATAATTGACTGGATCTAAACCGTGGATTGGTGAGGGTAGTCAACAACCACCATGGGAAAGGTGACCAACCCTTCCGGTCGAACCGAGTGCCATAAGAAGCCTACAAGAGGAATCAAGCAAGGTTGCAACATAGATGTATCAATCCCCATTTGGTTGAATACATCATAAAAAGAATATTCATAGAACATCCTTTGTCAATCATGACCCTCTTGACTCGGAATCTATAGATTTGTGCAGAGATGATGATGGGACCAGCATGAAGCATCATCACACCTTTCAGGTCAGCATTGGCGGAGGAGATAGGCGGATCCACCTTGAGTTTCCTCTCACATAGATTTATCTCAAGGGCTCGTCGGATATACTTCTTCTGAGCATTCTTTGACATTCCTCTAGCTGTCAGGCCATTGCTGAAGGTGTTGATGGTGCCTTTATCATTGGTTTCCCTCAGCTAACTCTTTTGTTGACTTGGGTGGGGTGATCTAGATCTGGATCTCCTCCTCTCCGACTTGTCCGGGATGTAAAACCCCAATAATTTGAATATTTTGTGATATATAATGATAAATATATTTTATAGTGACAAATATCATTAAATGATATTTGAGTGAGTTATCAAGTGCTTTGAGACCAAACAAGTTCATATATGTGAGAGAAACGAGTCAAAACATGCACAAACACAAAACATGCACGAGTATAAATCTGGAA
>JBAKGM010019167.1:0-11131 GCA_037177215.1 Asparagus racemosus | reverse complement strand
GAAAGAGGTGGATGATCGAATCGAATGCCTAGAAAGGATGATTGAGCAACTCTTGTCGAATCCTCATCCTCAAGCAAACTCTTCAAAAGAAAAAAGGCCGATTGGTGAAAACCCTAATGAGGAGGATCAAGAACATCAGAGCGACACTGACTCTGAACAGGTAAGATCGATAGCGAAGATGCTCGTTAAAACAAGCAAAGAGGCGAAAGCCTTCAGGGACATCCAGAAGCAGCTCAACGCTCTTTCAGCGGACAGAGCTTAAGAAAATTAGGATTACTGGACCTTATCCCATTGAATGGGACACAGTCCCCTACCCAATGAAGTTTAAGCCACCCACGTTACATCCGTTTGATGGCAAAGGATCTCCGAACTAGCACATCTACTACTTCCATCAACAAACTAGAAATGTAGTGGGTAACGACGCTATCAAAATGCTTCTCTTTATAGGCACTCTTCAGGGGGCAGCCTTTGATTGGTTCTAAAATTTGCCCGAAGGATCAATTAGATCTTGGGCAGATTTAGAGTCTAACTTCCTCGCAATTTCACGAGGAACAATCGGATGTCACCATGGCCAAGGTCCTTTCTGAGAAACAAAGTGAAAATGAGACGGTCTGAGAATATGTTGAGCGATATCGCAACTTGAAGTTACGATGTCGAGACATGCCCCTACCTATGTTACTACAAACTTGCCGGCATAACTTTCCGGCAAAGGTTGAAGCCCATATGGCGCTGTTACTGCCCACACTTGAAAAGACTTGATGAAACAAGCTGAGATAGTTGAGGAGTCATCAGAGCGTTTCAACAAGTTTGAACCCCCTACCAATTTCAAAGGTAGCAAGGGCAAACAAGGACCGACTTCACAACCGAAGGCCAAGGAGACTTTCGCAGTAGGAGTCCAGAACTCAATCAATAACCTGCAAAGAGAACCAAGAAAGAGCTCCCATCACAACTATTCGTTCAAAGACAAGCATGTAGTCGCTATTTTCCATGTTCTCAATAAAGGGAATCGTTTGAAGCTCTTGGAAGCTCGACGCCCTGAAGAATTCGGAAGAACTGACAACCCCAACTACTGTCTCTATCGTAGAATGTTGGGACACCCGACGAAAAATTGTTATATCCTCAAGGACAAAATTCAGACGTTCATCGAGTCTGGGATTCTTAAGCTCAAACCCGAGCAAAAGAAAATCACAGCGAATATGGTGACTCTTCAATTAGGCTCCATGCTAAAAATTCAATCCCAAAATGGCGTCGTCCCTATTCCCAGTACAAGGATGGAGATGGTCAACCACGATCACTTAAACCAATGAGACCATGGCCTAATCTCCCTTACCACAAAAAGGAGGGAGATCATGTGGGTGCATCCCGATCTTCTTCAAGATGATGACTGGACCCTTTAGAAGTCCAAGAACAAACATAGGATAAAGGTTTGCAACACCATCTCTACAATTATCAAAGAAGAATCTTTACACGTCGCTACTACTATTACCAATCCAAAAGGGGAAAAAGCAGCTATGACAGGAACAAGGTATGGCACAGGTTATTTGAGGGATTATGACCAGCTGGGTATGTCTAAACAATTTGAACCAACCAAACAGAAGGAGGTCCAGTTCGATAAAGCCCTGCAACATCCTTCAAATGATCCCAAAACCCCCTTCAAATATGATATCATGGCTCAACTCGCCAACATCTCAATTCGTATTACTTTGTAGGAACTTTTATGTTTGTCAAAGGACACGAGGGAAGCTTTGAAAGAAGCCCTAAACAATAGTGAGGCGTTCCTTGCCCACTTGACAGATCCACACCAAAACGAAGGGCTCAATCAATGCTATCAATGCCAATGACAGGCGCCTTGCATCACCTTCACTCCAGAGGACATGCTTGAAAATGACCACCATCACAATCGACCTGTCTATTATACTGGCTATATCGAGTCAACAAAGGTCGAGAGGATCCACATCGATCCGGGCTCTACAGTACGCATTATCCCGCGAAGGCTCTTGAGCTTTCTAGGGATCCCTTGCCATAAACTCTCAAAAACTCGAGCGACCATCCTCAGCTTTAACTCCAGCAGTAGCCAGTCCCTCGGAAAGATCTGACTTAATTGTCAACTAGGGAACTTAAAGACGGAAGTGACCTGTTACATTATGATGTCGAAACGTCCTACAACCTTTTGTTCAGATGTCCTTGGATCCACTCTAATATGATCATCCCTTCAACCCTTCATCAATGTTTCAAATACATTGATGGACGAGGTGTCCAACAGAGAGCCGATGCTAAAAAGTATCCTTTCAAGGGAGTGGAGAACTACTTCACTAATTCTCTCTTGTATGATGAAAATCAAACAGTTGAGATTGTCCTCCCCAGTGATGAAGATAGTAGTAACGAGGCGGATGTTGAACTAGATCCCATTGATGACTTAGTCTGGAAAATAGATCTACTTGTAATTACTTTGGATGACATTTGTATCAAGTAATCTACCAAAAATCAGGGCGATTGGACCTTTAATGAAGAATAGTTTGCTTACGACTTTGTCTCAAACTCTGAGTCTGAAAACTCAAGAGCCAAAATTTTAATGGCTATACTAGCTTTTGAACCAACATTACATATGCCGATAAACGAATCATATTCAGCTCACAGGCAACTAGATAATTCAGAGAATGCTACCCTTATGGTTCAGTCCAAAGGGAATATCATGGATCCAATCATCTTTAGAAAAGTTGAGGCACAATCTCAATTGTCAAAATCACATACAGAAATTGAAGGAGTACCAGAATTCGCCCAATGTAGCCAACAATCTCAACAGATTATGGCAAAAATTGGGTACGACCTTGCCATGAAACAAGGATTGAACTTCGATAGAGGATTGCAAGTCCCTTTGACCCCCTCTACACCAAGAGGTGAGGTCTTTGACTATTACAATTGAACCAAACATGGACTCAGTTACATCTCTCCTGAAGCCGAACCACAAACCAGGCCGGCATCTGATGACTCTAGCTCTTCAGATACGTCTGACTGGGATTCAGACATCAGCCTCGGGCCTTGTTCACAGTCAACATTGTCTCCTATGATCTAACTGGTGATCTTGATGAGTCCAAAGTGTTTTAAGTTCCTGAAGATGATCCTTGGACAAAACAGCTTGAAAAGTAATGGGAATCACGCTTTGAAGCCAGAGAGCCACCCACTGAAGACAAAGTGGGTTAAATAAACATTGGCAGTGAAACCAACCCCAAGCCCATTTTCATCAGCGAGAGTCTATCACCCGCTAAAAAGGAAGAACTCATAATTCTTTTTCAAGAATACATCGACGTCTTTGCCTAGAGTTATGAAGATATGCCTGGCCTAGACCCCAATGTAGCTGTACACTGTCTTAAAATTGACCCTAGCATCAAACCAATCAAGTAACAATAACGTTGTTTCAGTCCTGAGTTGATGGAGCAAATCAAAAAGGAAATCTGCAAACTCATTGAATGCGGATTCATCCATGAAGAACAATATCCATATTGGCTAGCCAAGATTGTGGTGGTGACGAAGAAGAGCGGAAAGATCCAAATCTGCATTGACTTTCAAGATCTCAACCTCACTTGTCTAAGGAATGAATTTCCCCTCCCTATCATGGATGTTATGGTTGACAATATGTGTGAGTTTGAGAGAATGTCCTTCATGGATGGATTCTCCGGATACAATCAAATCAAGATGCATCCGGAAGATCAAAAGCACACGGCCTTCAAAACACCTTTAGGGGTATTTTGCTACACAGAAATGCCCTTCAGCCTGAAGAATGCTGGCGCTACTTATCAACGTGCAATGACCATGATATTCCGTGAGCATCTACAGAAGACGGTCGAATGTTATGTTGACAACCTTGCGATCAAAAGTCGTCAGAAGAAAGACCACATCAATGACTTGAGAATGGTGTTTGAAAGCATGCGAAAGCACCAGCTGAAGTGAACCCAACCAAATCCTTTCTAGGAGTATCATCAAGCAAATTCCTAGGATTTATTATCACATCCAAGGGGATACATGTCAACCCTAAAAAAAGTAAAAGCTATTCAAGAGATGCCACCTCTGAGAAATCTCAAAGAACTCAGAGTCTTGCAAGGACGATTAGCCTACATCCAATAGTTTATCGCCAACTTGTCTAGAAAATGTTAGCCATTCTAAAGACTCATGAAGAAAGGCATTTCGTTCGCTTGGGAATACGCCTGCCAAGAAGCTTTCAATGAGATCAAGCAGTATTTCACAAAGCCACCGGTCTTAGCCGCACCAGCATCAAGTAAATCATTCTTGGTCTACGTTAGAGCAATGGACCATTCTCTTAGAGCACTTCTTGCTCAGAAGAATGATAATAACCACAAGCAAGCCATTTACTACCTCAGCCAAAATATGATTGGTGTCGAGCATCAGTATAATCCAGTTGAGAAGGAATGTTTAGCATTGATCTTTACAATTCAGAAAATGCGACACTACCTCACTGGTCAATCTATCCATGTCATTTCAAGGGTTAGTCCTCTGCGGATACTCATGACAAAGCCCGGATCACTAAATTCTAGGCTAGCAAAATGGGCGATACTGCTCTCACAATACAACATGACGTTCGTACCACAAAAAGCAGTCAAGGGCCAAGCGATTGCTGACTTTCCAGCAGAACATCCCATCCTAAAATCTTCTAAACTTTATGAAGACACTCTAGATGAACCTTTGAGTCAAACACTATCTCAGACAATCAAATATGGCAACTATACTTCGACAGCGCGTCAAGACGTAACCACAAAGAAGTGATTGTCGCAGGAGTGGGGGTAGTGCTCACTGACCCCCATGGACATGTTCTCCCTCATGCCTACTCATTGACCAAGCCATCTTCCAACATATTGCCGAATGTAACCCCCTTATAACCAGTCTACAACTTGCTCAAGGCATAGACGTCAAAAATCTTGAAGCTCACGGTGAGTCCAAGCTTATCGTGAATCAAATCAAAGGAGAGTATGAGGTTCACCACGAAGACCTTATACCCTACCATAATGCAGCTATTAAGCTCGCTCAATCGTTCAAAGACTTCTACATTAGTCACGTAGCTCACCTTGAGAACACCCACGCAGATGCCCTAGCATCCCTTGCAGTCACACTTGCCTTGGCACCCAAGTCTACTAGGCGCATCACAGTGGCTAACCACCATTTATGCTCTCTGGAGCATATTCTTGAAGCCAATGAAGTTCATGTCATGTCAACTTGCTTTGAAGGCAACGATTGGCGGTCTCCAATCATCGACTACGTCTTGCACGGGATTCTACCAGACGATCCAAAGCAAGCAGTCTCCATCCAGAGAAGAGCTCCACACTTTTTCTATGATTTTGCTACACAGATGCTATATCGATTGTTATGGTCATAACCACTAATAAGTGATTAAAAAGAAAGACAAGAGTATCAACACCAATGAGCATACCCGCCTGCCGACCGAGGGAGGCACCGGCCACCCTAACCGGCCTATAACACGACCTACGCTCACTACCCACATCACGGCTATCCCTGGACGACGCGAAAGGCGGTGATGGTCGTCCATTCGGCCCACCGTTCACCCTAGCGATCCATGGACAATGTGAAAGGCGGTGATGGTCGTCCATTTGGCCCACCGTTCGCCCTGGCGATCCACTGACGACGCGAAACGCGGTGATGGTCATCTATCCGGCCCACCGTTCGCCCTAGCAGCTCATGGACTATGCGAAAGGCGGTGATGGTCATCCACTTGATTGAATTACTCTCAGCGACTCGAGAAGAGTAATTCAATTCAGCCACTCGGTCCTAACTTTCCCCTCTCGTCGCTCATGGTCCCCCACCTAGACGACGGCTATCTGAAGTCTACACCCGACAATCCATCACTATTGCATTAAATTTTCTGACAACCCTCTTTACTCCTCCATCCCTCACAGTATTTAAGGTACCTCAGACCCATGCTACCGCAGACGCTGCCAATCCCATCCTATTAATGGTGAATAGACAACGCTAAACTCTCAGTCCATTCGCAGTTTGACACCTGTCAATACATATTACTGTGACTGAGACGTGCTACTATGGTCGGCGCATACAGGAGCTGGCCCAATAGCCCCTCAACACGTGGAGGAGGGGGCTGACTCAGCATCTATCCCTTGAAAAGACAAGAATGCCCTCTGAACCCTAGGTATAAATAGTGGTAAGAATATTGAACAAGAAGGGGATTCATTCTCAGTCAATTCCACTACACATTTTTCTCTTCCCATTATTGACTTGATCGTCGGAGGGACCACCGGAGATCCCAACTCTAGCCCTTCCATAGGTATTCCTGCGTAGGTGAACCCCCTGACCGGAGCAACGTCACCGGGCATTAGGAGAGAAAGCGAGCCCCACTCTCTTAAAAACTAAACTCACATCAAGGTTAGTGACTGTTTGATCACATACATCAACAGTTTGGCGCCCACCGTGAGGCCACCTTTCTTCTTCTTGCAAATATGTCCAGCGGTGATGATAATTCGAGGTTGGAGAACCTACCACTGGCCTACGTGACTCAAGTCCAACTCTAGGAATCCACTGAGAAAATCACCCAGCCTATGGAGGCCCAGCTCAAATCCTTCGCTGACGAGCTCTTCAGCCGCTTCCCTGCGGCAATAGCCCAACCAAACACCTCCGCCCTGGGCCAACCCTCAGCTAGTCTCCACTCCACTACCCATGGAGACTAGCTAGGGACCATGCAGCAGGTCCTGCTCCTAGAAACTCCTCACCCTGACAGATCGAGGAGAGACTATGGGCATACTACACAACCGCTGTAGACACAGCTAACCCAGCATGCCGGCCTCGGACATTGTACCCTCTTCTTTGACGACGTGACTGACGAGAGCCCAGCCCCCGGTCGAGGTCATGAGGAACCAACTGGCGCAGCCTCGAGGCGCCACATCACGCCGGCCCCTTTGGTCAACACGACCCCTAACCCTCCAGGCGGCTACAACTAGGTGTACCAGCCGATCGCCGACGCCATTAGAGGGGACACTCCCTTCACCGACGCCATCATGATGGAGCCGATAGAAAAGTTCAAAATGCCGACCATGGAGAAGTATGGTGGTGACAAAGACCCGGCGAAGCACATCCAGGACTACCAAAACACCATGACAACGATGCAGGCACCGGAAGCAACCATCTGTCGTTGTTTTCCGGTCACCTTGATAGGGAGCGCCAAACTTTGGTGGAACTCCTTAGAGAAGAAGTCCATCGGGGGCTTTGAGGAGCTCAGCAGAAAGTTTTTCCACCATTTCCTACCCAATGCCAAGCCCAAGCTGCCGTCTAGTGTGCTCATCTAGACCAAGCAGGAGTCGGGAGAGAGTCTTCACGCCTATATCAAGAGATTCCAGGTGAAAAGACTAGAGGTGGACAACCAGAGGAATGAAGTCGCTATGGCAGCTTTGATGGCCGGGCTACAGCTAGGGGACCTGTCCAAATCCCTGAATAAAAAGCCAGTCAAGAGCTATGAGCAGCTGATGTTGAAAGATCATGCCTACATGAACATGGAGGAAGCTGAAGCTTACAAGGTCGTGGAGGCGGGGTCCAACAAGCCGACTACCCTGGTCTCCCCAACCGCTCATCAAGCTCCCCGGCCGACTTCACATGCAGTCCCTTCAGCCCCTGCTGCCGCACCCACCAAGCTGACTCAAGCCCCGTCTCAGCGTGAAGAACCCAGGGACGCCCCAAGGGATCCTCTCAGGCACAACCGCAATGGGCGGTATGACAGAAGAGAGGACAGGAGAGCGGAAGTCGCCCCCAGTCTTCACGGTCCTTAACACTTCCCTCTCTGAGGCCCTTGACAAGGCTTAAAAGGATGGACTTCTCACCAGGCCACCGCCCCCGATGAGGACCGACCCAAGCAAGAGGAATCCTCGACAGTACTGTCGGTACCACAGAGATCACGGCCACGACACCTCAGACTGCAGTGTCCTCCAGAGAGACGTCGAGGACCTCATCCAGTGGGGTTTTCTGAAGAATTTGGTCAGTAGAGACGAACACCCTGGGAGGGACGACCGGAAACCTCGGTCTCGCTCCCCTTGACCTCAACCCAACCCAGAGCATAGAGAAGTGGGGCAAGGGAGTCGAGGAGTCATCAACACCATCAGCGGTAGCCCTACTATGTGAGGAGAGTCAAACAACTCTCAGAAAAGATATGCCAAGCACGCCCTGCAGGTGAGCAGTTGTGACAAGAAGTCGAAGGTCGAGATGTCGATCTCCTTCAGCGAGGCCGACCTAGCTGGTGTCGAAACACCCCATGACGACCCTATTGTCATCACGACTGACATTGACAGCTTCAAGGTCAAGAGGATTATGGTCGACACTGGGAGCTCTGTCGACATCCTGTTCTTAGATGCGTTCAATCGCATGAAAATCGACAGGTCAAAGCTGCAGCCCTCCATGGGTCCCCTGATCGGAGTCACAGGGCACTCCCAGCTACCATAGAGGCTGATTACTCTCCCTTTGACCGTGGAGCGGCCTCCCTACCAGTCAACTGCTGATGTCCAGTTTGTGGTGATGGACATCAAGTCGGCCCACAATGTGATTCTCGGCCGAACCTCCCTCCATCGTTTGCGGGCCATTCCCTCCACCTACCACCAAATGATCAAGTTTCCCACCTCGAAGGGAGTTGGGATGGTCAGAAGTGACCAAAAGGATGCCAGAGCCTGCTATGCACTCTCCACCAAGGGGAAAGGAGTCGCGACCGCCATGCCCATCAACAAAACAGCCCTCCAGCTTGAGAAGAAGATGGAGCGGGAGCGAACGACCCCTGTGGAGGACCTTCACGAGGTCCCAGTCGACCGCGAAGGGCAGAAGAAGCTCAAGATTGGATCCAGCCTTTGCGAGCCACTAAAAGGTGCGCTCATTTCATTTCTTTTGACTAATCTTGACGTGTTTGCTTGGGGCCCAGAGGACATGCCATGCATCTCGCCCGACGTCATCTGCCACAAGCTCTCTGTCGATCGACACAGTAAGCCGGTCCGACAGAAGAAGAGGCACTTGGGACCGGAGCGACATAAGGCAGAAGCAGAAGAAGTTGAACGACTCCTGAAAGCCAGCTTCATTTGGGAAGTCTAATATCCCGAGTGGCTATCCAACGTCGTCCTGGTGAAGAAGCCCAACGGCAAATGGAGGACGTGTGTAGACTTCACCGACCTCAACAAAGCTTGCCCCAAGGACAGCTATCCCCTCCCCCACATTGATCAACTGGTGGATGAGAGCGCAGGCTATGAACTGCTGAGCTTCTTGGATGCTTTCTCAGGTTACAATTAGATCCGCATGGCGGAATATGTACAGGAGAAGACGTCCTTCATCGCCGACCAAGGTACCTTCTGGTACAAGGTCATGCCCTTTGGCCTCAAGAACGCCGGAGCGACCTACCAGAGGCTGGTCAACAAGATCTTCAAAGCTCAGCTCGGCCATGATGTGGAAGCCTACGTGGATGACATTTTGGTGAAGTCGAGGCTAGCATCTTCCCATCTTGCCGACCTCGAAGAGACCTTTTTCACCCTCCGGCGTTACCGCATGAAGCTTAAACTGACGAAATGCACTTTTGGAGTACAGTCGGGAAAGTTTTTAGGGTTTATGATCACACAGCGGGGTATTGAGATCAACCCCGAGAAAATAGAGGCCATCGAGCGACTCCCAGAACCGCGTACCATGAAGGACATCCAGAAGCTCAATGGCAAGATAGCCGCTTTGGGACGCTTCCTCTCCAAGTCGGCCGAGAGAAGCCTTCCCTTTTTCAAGATCATCAGGAGAACTAAAGACCCCAAGAAGAAGTTAGAGTGGACCGAGGAGTGCCGCGCTGCTTTCAGAGATCTCAAAGCTTACCTAAGCACCAAGCCACTCCTGAGCTAACCCCTGAAAGGGGAGACATTGTACCTGTATTTAGCCGTCTCCCCCGAAGCTGTAAGCTTGGTGCTTGTTCGGGAAGAAGACCATATTCAGAAGCTGGTCTACTATGTCAGTCGGATTCTAAGGGGAGGAGAACTGAACTACCCCCTAGTCGAAAAGGCGTCCTTCGTTCTCATCACCATGACTCGCAGGCTCCGTCCGTACTTTCAAGCACACCCTATCATAGTGCGGACGAGCCTTCCTATAAAGAAATCTTTAGGGAGCCTGACCACGTCCGGGAGAATGATCACATGGTCGGTCGAACTCAGTGAGTACGACGTGCAGTTGGAGCCCAGGACCACCATCAAAGCGCAAGCATTGGCTGACTTCCTTGTAGAAACTGCCTCACCCAGCGAAGAACCGACCGACCCTGCTGGCTCGGGCCAACCTCCGGCCCCCAAGTAGTCAAAGAAGCAGACGGCGGCACCTTCCTCGCATTCAGACCCCGGGGACGACTCTCCTGATGTCACCTCCTGGTGGGAGGTAAAGGTGGACGGGTCATCCAGTGAAGGAGGCAGCGGGGCCGGCCTTGTCTTGCACAGCCCCGAGGGGACGATCATCGAGCAGTCGATCGCCTTCCAGTTTCCTGCTTCGAACAACTAAGCGGAATATGAAGCCCTCATCACCGGCCTACGGGTCGCCTTGGCTGCCAAAGCCAAAAGCTTGAGTGTGTTGACCGACTCTCAATTGGTTGTCCACCAAGTCAATGGCAAATACACCACCAAAGATGAGAGAATGGCCTATTACTTGGAGGTCGTGAAGGGCTTGCTAACTCGCTTCACCAACTTCAAGATCGCCCAGGTCCCTCGTGCTCGCAATGCCCGAGCGGACACTTTATCGAAGCTTGCATCAACCAGCACACTCAGCAGCTCTGGGCCCATCTACACCTACACTCTACAAGTACCCAGCATTGCGAGAACTTCACTAGGAGTCTTGCAGGCCGACATTCCCCAGAAGGCCTGCTGGATGGACCCAATTGCCCAGTTCCTGACCAATGGCGACCTCCCCAAGGACGCCGCCGAAGCAAAGAGCCTACAGAGGGCTGCCCATCATTACCTCGTGATTGACGACCAGCTCTACCGGTCATCCTACCAAAATAGCGGAGTAGGACCCTATCTCCGATGTCTTCGATCGATCGAAGCTGAGTACGTCTTGAAGGAGATCCACGAGGGTGTCTGTGGCAACCACCCAGGGGCAAGAAACCTCGCCCAGA
>JBAKGM010019166.1:0-11132 GCA_037177215.1 Asparagus racemosus | reverse complement strand
GAACAATTTCCGCAGGTTGACAAGGTGTTCTTCCTCGGATTTAGATTTAGCAATTATGTCGTCCACTTAGACCTCGATCTCTTGATGCATCATATCATGGAACAAAGCTACCATGGCCCGTTGATAAGTTGCCCCGGCGTTCTTGAGTCCAAAGGACATCACCTTGTAACAGAACGTTCCCCACAGGGTGACGAAAGTAGTCTTTTCCATATCCTCGGGCGCCATCTTTATCTGATTGTAACCAGAGAAACCATCCATGAAGGAAAATAAAGCGAAATTGGCCGTGTTATCTACGAGGATATCGATGTGTGGTAACGGAAAATTGTCCTTGGGACTGGCCCGATTCAGGTCCCGGTAATCTACACACATTCGTACTTTCCCACCTTTTTTAGGAACTGGTACGATGTTGGCAACCCATTCTGGATACCGAGCGACGGCCAGAAATCCAGCGTCAAATTGCTTCTTCACTTCTTCTTTTATCTTCAAGGATGTTTCGGGCTTCATCCTCCTCAGTTTCTGTTTTACCGGGGAACACTCGGGATTTAGAGGTAATCGGTGCTGTACAATGTCAGAACTCAAACCGGGCATATCTTGGTATGACCAAGCAAAGATGTCTTGGTAGTCTTTTAGCAGGATTATTAATTCTTCACGGATAGGTGCGGTAATACCTGTACCTATCTTTACTTCCCTCTTTCCACTGCCAATTCCTAAGTCTACTAGCTCTGTTTCTTCTTGATGAGGCCCCATTTCTTGGTCCTCATGGGCGACCATTCTTTCTAGTTCTGGGGGAAGTCCCACATCCTCATTTCCTTCATCTTCCGTTTGATTCATTTCTTGCTCGAAGTCGATAGGCGGGTCCCAGGTATTAGTACCTTCGGGGGACTCGTCATCGGATCTGCCGTTTCAGAAAAAGAAGTAAACATGCAAATGAATGAGAATGGGTAGAGACCAGGAACAGATGAAGAAAGATCCTTGTATTATAAATTCAAAAACAAAAGACACAAAGCCTTAACAAAATGAAAACTCTAAAGCCTAGGCCCAACTATAGAGCTTTTAAAACCGTAAAGGTTTACATTATGCTTGTTGCGTAAATGCCGGGGCATTCCTCCACTCGCCAATTTCCCAGCTGGAAATCAGGAGGGCATGGTCGTACCAAATCCAAAGTACTCGGAATATCATCTTCGCATATCGCGAACGCTTGACCTTTGTCTCCCGAACCCGCGCTTATAAAGCTTCTACTTATGTGGCAGGGCGGGCTTCCTTCACCTTCTTGTCTCCAACGCGAACTTTGACCATTGTTCTTCCTTCCCGCGATGCTTCTTTTCATGTCCGCCTGAGTGGGCTTATAGCCTAAACCATACTTCCCACGATTTCCTTGGGTTTTTATCAGGCTAGTTATGCCGCCATTGTCTTTGCCTAAACCCATCCCGGGTTCATAACCGTTCCCCAACATAACTCGGGCCATCATTACCGCCGCATCGGACAGACAAGGTTGCCCAAAGAGGGAGTCCACGGAGGAAATGCTGACCACCTCAAAAGACTGGAAAGCGGTTTCTAACGATTCTTCTGCGGCTTCCACATAAGGCATGGAGGATGGGCAGCTTACCAAGATATCTTCCTCGCCTGACACGATGACCAAGTGCCCCTCCACTACGAATTTCAGCTTTTGGTGGAGTGTAGAAGGCACAACTCCCACTGAGTGGATCCACGGGCGCCCCAACAGGCAGCTGTAGGGGGGGTTAATATCCATTATTTGGAAGGTGACTTGACAGGTGTGAGGGCCTATTTGTACTGGGAGATCGATCTCTCCCCTAACCTCTCGGCGAGTGCCGTCGAAGGCCCGAACCACCATTGAACTTGGTTTTAAGTGGGAAGCATTGAATGGTAACTTCTCCAAAGTGCTCTTAGGCATCACGTTTAAACTGGAACCATTATCGATGAGCACCTTGGCTACGATATGGTCCATACACTTGACTGATACGTGTAAAGCCTTATTATGCCCTCTCCCCTCGGCGGGGATTTCTTCTTCGGCGAAGGCAAGATAGTTGTTGGCAGTGATATTGTTGACCAGCCCTCCGAAACCTTCTACCGAGATATCTTGGGCCACATGGGCCTCGTTCAGAACTTTTACTAGCAGAGCCCGATGAGGCTCGGAGCTCATAAGTAACTCCAACAGCGAGACCCTGGCCGGGGTTTTGTTGAGCTGTTCGATAACCTTGAATTCGCTCTGCTGAATTATACGGAGGAACTCGCTGGCTTCCTCTAGCGACACCTCCTTTTTACCATCCTTTTTCTCCGGAAGGCCTTTTGCCGGAATATCTTTATTCGAAGCGTGGGGTGCTTCGCCATCTTGTTCCTCCACCACTTTTCCTTTTCCCTTGACGTCCGCGGGTTGGACTGGTAGGTCCGGAGGCGCGAACACACGACCACTACGGGTCACACCACTCAGTCCCGTGATATTTGTTACTTTAGCTGACAACGAGCTGACGTCGGTGGCTTCTTCTTCCTTCTCCCTCGGAGGTGTATATCTCCATGGCACTGCGTGGCTACTTTGGTATGGGAAAGGAACAGGTTTGGCTGCTAAGGGGTGTCCGGGCTTTTGCGAAGCTGCGCTTTTAGTGAAGTATATCACCAAGGGTTTGGGCTTCGCAACACTGCTCCCATCCGTGGACTGCATGCATATATGCTGCTCTTCTTTTCCTTCACTGCCGACTTCCAGTCGACCTTGATCTATCATCCGCTGTAACAATTCCTCTACTCCCAAACACGTTTCCATGTCATGCAGCTCGCCGGAATGCAGCAAACAGGAATCCTCCTTACGCCCACTATGGGGAATCACACCTCCCTTTTGTAGGGCCTCAAAGATAAACCTCCTAGGGGTTGCCACATCCTTTAAAGGTTTAGACCTGCGCGGCCTATCGGACTCAACGGCGTTAACCGCTCCCCCTCCATGATTGGCGAGCGGGTTGGTTCTCACATTGGGCCGATCCTCTTGGAAAGTCAGCCATCCAGCATCCATTAAATGTTGGACCTTGTATTTAAGGGCCAAGCATTTTTCGACGGAATGCCCCGGGACACCCCCATGGTACTTGCAAGTTGCGTTAGGGTCATACCACTTCGGGAAAGGGGGTTCGAGGACCCTTCCGGGAGTTACCACGGCCAAATGATTGGCGATGAGGGATGGTAGAAGATCTTCGTACGTCATTGGGAGCGGGGTGAATTCCGGCAATGGCCTCGGAGGGAAGTTCCTTGTCGTGTTGGAATTACCGGCCGGTCGAGTCGTGTTCGGAGTTGGAACTTGGGGAGCTTCCCTCTGGGTGGGTGCCTTAGGCTGCACGGGTGTTGAACTAGAGGCGTTCCCAGCATGAGCCGAGAAGCTTGGGTGATGTTGCGCGTACTGATGGGTACCATGAGGTGTTTGCTGGGGTTTGACCCATGCGGGTGTTGAAGAGACGGCATGGGCATCTCCTTCCTTCCTTTTTGCCCCTGTTGCCCCGATTCTTTTGGCGTTCACGTTTGTGGAGGAAACGTAATCAAACTTTCCTCTCTTCAATCCAACCTCGATTCTTTCCCCGGCAAACACCAGATCCGCAAAGCTGGACGGCATGTAACCCACTAGCTTCTCATAGTAGAACACTGGCAGAGTGTCTACCATCATGGTGATCATCTCTCTCTCAACCATGGGAGGAGCTACTTGTGCCGCCAAATCCCTCCATCGCTGCGCATATTCTTTAAAGGTTTCACCCTCTTTCTTGAACATATTCTGCAGTTGAGTACGGTCAGGAGCCATATCAGAATTGTACTGATACTGCCTTAGGAAGGCGGTAATCAGATCCTTCCAAGTACGGATACGGGAAGCTTCCAAATTAGTGTACCACACTACCGCAGCTCCGGCCAAGCTATCCTGAAAGAAGTGTATCAACAGCTTTTCATCTTTAGAGTGGGCGCCCATCTTACGGCAGTACATTTTGAGATGGTTTTTGGGACAAGTCGTCCCTTTATACTTGTCGAAGTCCGGCACTTTGAACTTCGGGGGAATAACAACATCGGGTACTAAGCAAAGATCCGTCATGTCTGCAAACGGATAGTCCCCAAATCCTTCCACAGCCCTCAATCTTTCCTCAAGGAGATCGAGCTTCCTCCTTTCTTCAGTTGCCGGGGGCGGCCCTTCCATAGACAAAACTATTGGCGATGCTGCGATGTTGGGTTGGGGCAACGTGCCTGGTGCCGGCCCTTCGGGGATCGGGGGATAAAACTCGACATCCCTCCGAGCATAATCTTGAGGGTCTTTATGGACTTCGTCGGGCTGCTGAGGAGGCTCTTTTTCATGGACGGGAGAAGCAATGTGGCCCGCATCTTCTTGCAAGATGGGTGGTGAATAGTTGGGCGGCAATCCATAAGGGTAAGCCGCTCGGTTGTATCCCAGGTGAGGGCTGCCATCGTGCCCCAGTGTGTCCCTTCCCCGTCCTACTATGTTTGAGGGAGGATGGTGCGTAGTTGCCAAGAGAGTCGGGTCTGCTTCGGCAGCCGAACTGACAGCGGCGGCGGTGGCCGCGTTCTTCTCTATGAGCTGCTTCATACTTAACATGGCCTCCATCATGGAG
Organism: Asparagus racemosus; assembly: GCA_037177215.1. Lineage (NCBI taxonomy): Eukaryota > Viridiplantae > Streptophyta > Magnoliopsida > Asparagales > Asparagaceae > Asparagus > Asparagus racemosus. The sequence goes on along the minus strand of JBAKGM010019166.1, from coordinate 6,528 downwards.
GCCATTTGTTCTTTCAGAGCCGACATGTCGGCTTTCATCTGTTCCTGCGTCTCCTCTTGATCACCCATCGTTCTAGATTTGGATCTGGTGCGATAGGGATCCCTTGCGGCGCGTTTAGTTATGGTGTTTTTCCCTAAAAAACCAAACGTGAGGAGTGGGTAAAGAAAGAAAATGCATGCTAGAGATGAGATGTAGGAGTGATTTGATTTGCACAAGCTTTTTGGAGTAGAAACATGGGACCAACTCATTTTATTTCAAAAAGGAAGTCGTATCTAGTCAAGGTCTGAGAGACCATACAAGTTTCCTAACGATTTCTAATTATGTGGGCCATTAAGTCTATCATATGCTGACAATAGCCGAGAAGCCCATGAATCTCTTCGGGGGCGGAGTAGGTGTCTGCCATCGCCTTGGCCTTGGCTAACAATCGGGGAAGTTCTTGACTCCCGTTCAAGGTAAGAGCAAACCGATCCATCCACATGGTTGCCTCTTGGTGTAAAGAGTCGATCACCCTTCCTCTAGCCTCTTTTTCCGCATACACTTGAGCATACTCATCCGCGATTCTATGCTCGTGGGCCGTGGCTAGACCCAACTCTTCTTGGTACTTGGCGATGATAGCTAACATGTTGGTTTCTGTCTCGCATAGACGCTGAGACAAGCTTCTTTTGGACCTTGAACAAGCAATCAACTCCTCTTTCAGAACCATGCTATGTGCTCGCGACTGGTCCCTTTCTTCCCTTCGCAACTTGAGTTCACTATTGCTACCCCATAGAGCTCCGCGAAATTTGTTCCGGCCATACTCTTCCTTGCGAGCCCTCTTGGTCTCTTGTTCAAGGGCTCTTGCGGTAATTGCATTCTCTTCCCGTAACCCGGCACACTCCTTCCGAACGTGTGTAGCAGCCAACTTGAACTTCTCCTTGGCGAGTTTTGCCTTTCCTAACTCGCTTTTGAGAGCTTGGACTTCTTCGTCCTCTTCCGGTGCTTCAAAATTCTCTTCGCTGACGACTTTTAACTTGGCGAGCCAATCTAAACCTCGTATGCGAACTTTCAGCCATTCGTGGTACCCACCAATGATGCCATTACGAATGCCTCTAAGCTCTTGATCTTTCCTTAACGGGGTTTCCCATGCCTTATGGATTCTTTGTATAGTCTTGGAATTTTGTGCGCCGAGATCCCTCACAAGGAAAGGAGACATGCTTTCTTCCGTCGGTGCTCCCCTCATGGGGTACCCTAGTTGTCTTATAGCGAGCGCGGGATTGTAGTTAATACAACCCCTCGTTCCTACCAGCGGAATGTTTGGGTATCTTCCACATGAGAAAAGGACTCCTTCTTTTCCTTCCTTCCATCGGGGGAACCAACTGATTGTTCTACCTCCTATCCCGGCCAAGAGCTGGTCCCAATCTATTCTCCTCTTTTCAGTACACGAGCGATGGCTCAGGAGCGGACATGGATGTCTTGTGTCTTGTTGGAACAAGTGTGAAACCAACCAAACACAGAGGGCGGGTAAGCAACAGATGATCCGTGCGCTACTCTTCTCGCACCTTCGGTCAAATGTGTCAAATAGATCTGCCAAGACAGCTACCACCGGACTTTCCTTGCTATGGTGGTAGGCAAGGAAAGCGTCGATTGCTGCTAGGTCTACCAAACCATCCACGTTTGGAAAGAGGACGACCCCAAAAATTAGCAAAGCTAACACATCCATAAACGGGACCCAGTCTCCTTGATTGGCCATACCCCTCGCCTTGTCTTCTAGGTACTTCTGTGGTAGGCCCGCTATGCCGTTCCGAGTCTGTTTTATGCGGTCCAAACCTCTTGCTGAATCCTTGACCACAGTTGCAATTCTGCTCAAAGAGGGGAGACACCCGGAGGAAAGATATGGTTTTCTTCCCCCGAGAGGACATCCTAGAATTTCCTCAAATTCTTCAATGGTTGGTACTAATTGGAAGTCTCCGAATGTGAAGCACCTCAAAGGCTGGTCGTAGTATTGGGTAAGTGATGCAATGGCTTCTATGGACACCTCTGCTATGGTCAACTCTAAGATCTTTCCGTAAGTCTTGCGGAAGGCTTGCATTTGGAGGGGTTCCATCAACCGCCCTAATTCCTTGATGCTGGTGGTATCTAGGCTTTTGACCTTGACTTGGTAGAACCTCTTGCCGGTTTGATTTGTTCCCATGCTTACTAAAGTGAGACAAAAGCTGGTGCAAATCAAAACTCCGATATCTCATGGGTGGGATGGATGAATGCATGATGGAATGCATATGACACAGATGCAATCTAGGAATGCGGGGGTCCGGGGAATTTGTCCCCTTCTTAGATACGACGTCTAGGGGTAGCGAAATGCCCCAACGCACGTTTTTAAGAAGGCGACACGGACCCTCCGTTGGTTTGTTTACAGTAGGGATCAAGACAGAACCCATATGCAATGCCTATGCAAAAGACACAATGCGGGAATGTGCACAGTATGACAATATTTACCGAACATAAGCAAAAGGGTATATGATACTCATGCATGGCAGTGTGAAAAATGGCACGCAGCGTGTTTGCTTCGTGCCCCTATTTAAGGGACCTATAAGGGAGAGAACTAACTAGGCTTTTAGCAATAATCCCCAAGGTAGTTATATCTCTCTTGATGGTTTCTAGAGGTATCATCCCCTTTGAAGAACATATTGTAGCAGTAGGGACTACTAGCAACAATAGGTTTTCAAAGAGAAAAGCTCTAGATGAGGGTTCACTGTAATCAAGCAAGTCGGAGACCTAGCATGATCACAGATTCACCTCCACTCCTTATGCTCCCATGAACCCGGGTATAGGGCCCTTTTTCACTCACAGTGTGTGCAAATAGTGTTGGTGTTTGTGTGCATCAAATGAATAAATATTTACTTCATGCATACATTTAAAACGCACTAAAAGCAACAAAGAGTTTATATACACAAGAACATAATGAAAGGAAACCAACAAAGGGGTAAGTCACGGTAAAACATTGCACAAAATTAAATGGCCTAACTCTCTAAAAACAGTCCCCAGTGGAGTCGCCAACTGTCGCAACCTACCCTTCGGCGGGAGGGCGACGCGTGACTCGCGGGATGCGTGTTCCACGAAAGGAATACGCGCGGAGTCGCCACCAACGTTTATTTGAGGAAAACGTCGGAAAAACCGGAAAAGACGCGATCTACGAACTTTTAAGTGAAAGGTTCGGGAGTTGTATTTACGCACGGGGAAGGTATTAGCACCCCACACGTCCGCCCCAAGGGACGGCAGCCTTTAATCGAATGTGCAAACATGACTTTGATTTTTTATGTTCCCTTTTTATGTCTCTATATCCTTTATACCCTTTTTATATTTTCTCTTTTTGTGGTCGACAAGGGTGTTTCCCTTTGCTCCTACGTATTCCTCAATTTGGGATGAGAAAATCAGACCTACGTAGTTCTTTTTTATCAAGTGATTCTTTTTTACTTTAAGAGGTGATCATTTTAAGGCGTTGGACCTTAAAAATGATCCATTTTACTTAGTGAGAAAATGAAATGACAAACTTCAAAAGCCTATTTTTATGGACGAGCTTGACTAGGCGAATTGATTTTAGCCTTTAGTTTCACTTTAGTTATTAATCAATTCGATTAAGAATGAGAAATCCCAAAGAGAAAACGTCCGATTGATTTTCCGCTTTATTTTACTAAAAGATGTCTTTTTGATTATTATATTATTTTTTACCTCTTTTTGATTTCCAACGTGGTTACGGCACGACCGAACGGTCGGAATTTATTTTAACCGAAGTTAATGGATAATACAATTCAAACGTTCGGTGGAAATTTATTTTATTTTTAAGTTAAGCGAGAAATGACTTAAGTAAAATGGCTTAAGCACGTCAACAGGGGGTATAAAAAGTAAACAAAACGAGAATAAAAATGCACGAAACACAATGTGGACCACTACGGGTACATAGAATGAATCGAAAAGCTTGGTTCGAGGTACTTACCCGTTGAAGATCGAAGAACGATGAAGAACGAATGAAGAACGTCGAAGAACGGTTGAAACCTTTGCGAAATTCCTCACGGAAAACGTTACGGAAACGTTTCGGAAGCGCCTCGGCTTAGATTTTCTTCACGGAAACAATTTTTCCAAGCAAATTCGAAAGAGAGAGAAGTGCCTAAGGGGCTGAACCCCTTCCTTCTTGCCTTCCTCCCCTATTTATAGCAAAATAGGGGAGGTGGTTGCCGCCCAGCTCGCCCAGGCGAGCAGGGTTGCTTCCTCCAGAAGCAACCGCCTTCTGGAGGAATCTTCTGGAGGGCCCAAATGGGCCTGGGTGCTATTTGCACCCCCATTTTTACTAAGTACACCCCCCTCTGCTGTTTTTTGGTGATTCTTTTTTCGTAAAGTTACGGAAACTTACGAATTTCGTAACGATACTTGTTTTCTTTCCGTAATGTTACGGAACCTTGCGGATTACATAATCATCCCCTTTTTGACTTACGGAATGTTACGGAACCTCACTTAATTATGCAACGATGCTTCCATTTGATTTCCGGTGTGTCACGGAAACTTACGGATTGTGCATCAATATTTTTTTGGTTTTTCGGCATGTCCTGGAATTTCACAAATTGCCTAATGATGGGTGCCAAGCACCTCACGAGGACCAAAGAATGGTCGCACGTCATCGAGCAAAGGTCCCCGGACGAAATTAGGGTATGACAGTTGCCCCTCTTTACTTGTCTTTTATTGGAGATAAAAGGAAAGTAAAGATAAGACACTAATTTCGTTCCTCTCGATTTGACGAGAGTCGCAGGTGACCATAAAATCTCCACATGCAAATGACTTGTTGTTCCCAAAATTTCACAAATTGCCTAATGATGGGTGCCAAGCACCTCACAAGGACCAAAGAATGGTCGCATGTCATCAAGCAAAGGTCCCCGAAAATCAGTGTATGACACTAATTTCGCTCCTCTCGGTTGACGAGAGTCGCGGGTGACCATGACTTGTCGTTCCTAGAATTTCACAAATTGCCTAATGATGGATGCCAAGCACCTCACAAGGACCAAAGAATGGTCGCATGTCATCAAGCAAAGGTCCCCGGACGAAAATCAGTGTATGACACTAATTTCGCTCCTCTCGGTTGACGAGAGTCGCGGGTGACCATGAAATTTCCGCATGTAAATGACTTGTTGTTCCCGGAGGAACAAAAGGTGCAGAAGACTATGTCAGCCTCTGCATGCTATCAAGCGTTCTGTCTTACAGATAGCAAAAGAATGTTTATACGGATAACCACTCGGGTATTTCCGCGTATCATCGGGCCCGCCGCCTCTGGATGATACAAGGGTGCAGAATGACCAAACTTGGTCTCTGCTTGTCATCGGGCCCGCCGCCTCTGGATGACAAAAGGGTGCGGATAACCGTAAGGTATCTCCGCGTATCATCGGGCCCGCCGCCTCTGGATGATACAAGGGTGCATGTCACATGACCTCAGGGTCAGTATGACAAAGATTATGGGGCGGCCGACAAAAGCAAGGCTCTTGCTCCTACGTATCCTCCAATGAGGAACTCAGACCTACGTAGTTCTGGATAACTTGTGAGACTTGAAAAGTCTCCATCGGAAAATGCTGACATCTCCGGAAAGGGCGCAGATGACCATATTGGTCTCTGCTCGTGAATCACACTTGGGGTCACTGAATGACGAGGTGCGGATAACCGTAAGGTGTCTCCGCGGGCTACCAGCTCTTGAGTCATGGCAACAAAAGGCGGTGTGGTCGACAAAAGCGAGGCTCTTGCTCCTACGTATCCTCCAATGAGGAACTCAGACCTACGTAGTTCTGGATAACTTGTGAGACTTGAAAAAGTCTCGGTGTTTTCTCCACTAAAATGCAAACATGCTTTAGCAAAGAGACAAATATTCCAACTGATTTAGAGCAGCATATGCTTTTTTGAGTGAAAAACAATGCGTCTACCGGGGAAGGAGAGTCTGCTGATGAAATCTCCCATAACCATAAATGAGATTTTGGATGTTAGCATTTCGTTTCTAAATGACCATTTAGAGGAAACACTGGGTTCGACAAAAATAGAAGAAATCCACTCAAAGTGTATCAATCTCGCACAGGTAAGTGTTTCATCCTAATTCCGAACCATAGATATGTCATGACTTGACTTTGCAAATTATTTCCTATCAAATCAAAAATTACATGCGTGATCATGGATCAATAGGGCTTCCCTTGGGAATGGGTTCTTTTGGTGGTTTCTTCTTTCGGCTTTTGTGTGTTTTTGGCTTTTGATTTTTCTGGCTTTTTTCTTTTTCTGTTTTTGTTTAGTGCGGGGCGAGAAAAAAAAGTCGCTAGCGCACGGGATTCTGGTTGGTAATCAAAGGGAGAAGACTATTTTAGGTTGTGGTTCTCTTTCCTTCTTTTTTCGTTCATTTGGTGACAATTCTGTATTGTTCAGATATTGTCCGGTCCAAAGACCTCTCTGCACATTTCTTCTGTTTTTCCTTCGATCCCTGATCAGGAGCTTTCTTTCCTTCTTCTTCTTCCTTTTTTACTTTCTCCCATT
>JBAKGM010019165.1:0-11133 GCA_037177215.1 Asparagus racemosus | reverse complement strand
TATATATATGCACATAATCTCTATACATTTTCTCACTTTTTCTTTCAACTTTTGGGGTACAATAAATGATCAATTTTGTTCTATTTTGATTGATTGAAAATATTATGATTCATACTATTTATAAACTTTTTTAAAGTATCCCTCACTAAACAAATCCATGCATCGCACGGGTCTCAGACTAATTCAGGACTAATAGCAATTTCAATGATTTGAATGACCAAAATGACTAGTTTCAAAATTTTAAAGTTGAGGGACCTTATAACAGTTTCAATAATTTAAGGAACTAGTTTCAAAATACGAAAGATTAAAGGGATGAATAACAAAGAAACCCCTCAAATTTTTGTGTAACTACAAAAAGCATGCACGTGCATCGCACGTACGTTCCACACTAGTATTAACTAAAAGGTAAAGGGTTACCTCCGAACACGCCTCAAAAAAATTAACCTTAGGTCTGTCCGCAACAATGAAATTACAAGAGTAGTACTGTTATTGGTAGGAGCATCCCATGTAGGCAGCTACAAGAGTAGCAAGTTCAAGACAATGATCCTACGAGAGGTGTGTGCTAATTCAACCAACAGTAAAAACAGAACAAACGTGGAGAAAAGGAGAAGAAATATGGTGAAAATAATGAGAGGAAGAATTAACGCACGAACAAAATCAATGTATCATATTGGCATGGGTCGATCATCTACTACGGGACACGATGACTATGATATCCCCTCTTTATATATAATGAGAAATGTGTGGTTCCCCTAAAGACAGAAAAAAAGTGATGTGTATCATCTAAATGTAAGACGTGTGTCACATCAAAAAATAGTAATGTATCATTCCACTCTATCAGAAGATGACATGCATACATCTAATCCTATCTTTACCTAATTAAGAACTCTAATCAAATTAAAACTATCCATAATTAAAATTTTCTAATAATGAAATAATTGATAATTTTAATCATATTATAACTATCTATACATAAAAAAATTCTCATAATCATAGCCCTATTAGAAATTGACATGTTGACACATAACTCTATCTTTACCTAAAAGTCCTAATCAAATTAAAAAAAATCCATAATTAGAAAATTCTAACAATCAAAACCATCCTTTCTAATAATCTTTACCTAATAATCATCCTTATCAAATTGAAACTATCCATGATCTAAAAGCTCTATAAATCAAAGCCCTAATTTTACAAAATTGTTTTCAAGATTTTAAAATTATTAAATGTCCCCTTCGAAACCCAAAAATTACAAACAACCCCATAAAAATCTAAAAACTATGGACTACGCCTTGAGATCCAACAATTAAAAAGAACCTCCTGATAAATCTAACATATCAAATAAGATTATAAATACTAAATTTATAAACAATCCCTTAAGGTTCAAATTACAAATAAACGCCTAAAAATCCAAATATTACAAATAGAATCATGAAATTTAGAAAACTATAAACAAATCTTTTAAAATATATAAATTACAAAAAATTCCTTAAAATAAAATGATTACAAAATTCCCATGAAAATTGGAAAAAATATGGGTACACTGATGAAAATTTTACAACCAATCCCTTAAAAGTTTCAAAATTAACAATTATCTCCTAAAAATTTTAGAAACAGCCCTTTAAAAATTTTACAACTTGCCCCATGAAAGTTGTAAAAATAATAAATAGCCTACAAAAAATTCTAGAATATTAAAAACAACTCCATAAAAATTTTACAAATAATATCTTGAAAATTTTACAGTCATTTAAAAATTTTACCACTAGTTCCATGAAAGATGCAAATGCAACAAACATCATACTAAATATTTTAAAATGTTTGTTATAACTCCTTAAAAATCTTACAAACAACCCTAGAAAGTTTCTAAAATTACAAACATCCTCGTAGAATTTACAAAAGGCCCCCTAAAATTTTTGTAAATTATAAATAACCCCACAAAAAATTTTGTAAATTATAAATAACCCCACAAAACTTTTATGAAATATACCACTAAAAACTTTACCACCACCCCCTTGAAAGTTTAAAAAATTATAAAAAACCCCTTGAAACTTTAAAAAATTATAAAAAACCCACAAAACTTTATAGACAACACGCTATAAAAATTCTAAAATTACAAATGACCCCCTAATTTAATATATTATTGTATTATATTATAATATATTGTTGTGGAGAATGCGTGAGCTGCGAGGGTATAATGGTCAAGAAAAGTCTTGTATCCTTACACTCTGACATGATGAAGCTTCCTACTACCCATTTTAGAGATTAGAGGAAAGTTCTAATCATATTCAAGTCCCAATCTTGGGTGAACCAAACATGAGCATTGATTGACATCTCTGTACGTTGAAATCCCAGGCATTTTTTCTATTGATAAGGAAAAAAAACTCTATTCCCTTCTTCTCATAACATAGCAAAAGAGGTGCTCATTATCTCTTCCTTTGTAAATATTTAATATATTAGATAATATATGATCTGTAAGTTATAATCTACAAAGAAATATAATCAATCATCTCTCTTATTACATTAGGGTAGCATAACGTATTCGATAGGCACATAAACCAATATGTATAAACCAAAGAAATCAAAACAATATGTGCGAGAACGGGCTTAGTACTTGTAAATAAATGATGAAAAATTCCAGCATCTCCAATTTCATTCTTTTCTTGCTCTAAATTTGTCATTAAAGACTTTTGCAAGTTTAGTGATAATTTATGTCCAAGATAAAAAAAATACATTAAAAAATTATATGGAATTTCATCTTGCACTCGAGACACAATTTACGAGTAGCATGTTTCTATTTAAGAGAACTGATATAAATGAAGCTGATTATCACCTAGTTTGTATGAGCTGATTCCTTAATCAAGATAATAATTTGGATTTCTCAAAAGTGTTGGACCTAAGATGCAAGCCTTATGAGGATTAATAGGTTTGCTACAATTTTTCACAAAAATATAGAATATGTAGCAGAAATATAGTAAAATAAAGCAAACAATCAAACTAAAAACCAACCAAGAGACACGCGATATTTTTATAGTGGTTCAAAAAACAATCCTACGTCCACTCTTCCTTCTAGTGAAGGGCTTTCTTACTATGACTAGAGTTCACCTGAATTACAATCCAATTTAGTCAGCTTACAAATATTGCACCCTGGAATATTCTCAAAACTAGTCTAAAACTATCTCCTTATAGATGAGTAACACCTAACCATAGCTAGTCCCAACTCCTAATTATCACTGGCTGGAGTACGCCGTAAGAACAAGATGTAACACAAACTACCAAAAATATTTTAAGCACAAATTGAAAAAATCTCATAGCCTTTTCTAAGCAAACCATTCTTCAAAAAATTGAACTGAACCTTGATGATGAAATGGTGATGATGTTGAATCCAATGGGAACTCTCCTCGCTGATATGATCTAAAGGAGCTGAGTGCGACGAGAAAAAGTTTGACAAGGCTCTTGGGGTTTGAATCACAAGTCAAATCTTCTTTACAAACCCTAGAACAAAATCTCTCAAAGAGCTCTCCTTTTCTCATGGCATAGAACCTCTCAAAAATATAATCTCGTACTATCTTATCTTATATAGCCTTTCATAAATAAGAAAAGAGATATTAGAATCATAGTAGAAGTTGGAGATGAAAGGGATCAATGAACGGTGGAGATTAAATCATAAAATCTGCCAAAACACATTGTCACCATCAATGGGTAATCCCGATCATTGATGACCCACCAATGGAGCATCGATACCACATTGATGGTTTAAAAATTATTTTCTAGAATTTATCAATTGTCTAGTATTGACCATCGATGGTTCCCTGGCAGCCATTGATGGTGTCAAACCCAGTTTCTAGAATTCTTCAATTATGCACTGTAGTCCATCAATTGTCTCATAACTATCGATGGTGTGTTAATGACCATCAATCGTAAGATGGCTGAAATCAAGATAAATATTAATTTTTACATCATTTCACCTTGTATCTTTCCGTACACCTATTTACACCTATATTATATCATCTCAAATAATCATCAGTAACAAATAAGAGTTTGTTATTACTCCAACATGAGATATCATACGAATTCCATTCTAACAATATCCCCCTTTTCATAATAATAAACCTTCAAATTTGAAATACAAAATATGAATTTTGAGATATATACTTAGCAAGATTAAGCACAAAAGCACTTTTCATGCAAGGAAAAAGATGTGCAGAGCTCCCCCTATATTCATGCATCCATGAAAATATAAACATATACAAGTACTGTAAAAACTCCCCCTAAAATAATGCATCGAGTGTTTCAAAAAAAATTCAAATCAAATCAAAACTATGAAACTACTTGAAATATATACTCAGTTGAAAAACGCTACCCTTGCAAAGAATTTTCAAATTTCACACCAAATATTTCTCCCCTTTAGTTACAATGAAAAGATGAAAAAAATACACCAATTGTTATACTTTATATTTGAAAAAATTAGATAAAAACCATCCAAAGATGTAAGGAAGAGAAGTACATATCAGTTCATATAGAAATTTATATAAAAATATAGCACGTGAGATGAAAAATTAGTCACAAACACATAAATATGAGAAAATTACATAAAAAAATCACACATTACATGATGAAATATCAATGCAAAGTATTTGAAACAAATATTAAAAAGAATTACACTAATTCACTTGACAAATTTAAATATATCAAAGAGAATAATGAGCAAGAATAAGGCTTGCATTATCTCAACCTTAGAAGATAAGGACCAACGTGTCGACGTATCACCTCAACCGTGTAGGATTCTTAAGAGGAAGAATGAAAGTGCTTGATACGCGATGTACACCATCCTAATTGTAGACATATTTATTACATGATGGCTATTCTTTGAGATATGCATAATTTTTATCCACGAGTGTGGGGCTTTGACCATCTTTTAATGAATACACTTAATTTTGCCGTGGATCTTTGAGTGTGGATCTCTGATCATCTTTTCACGAATACAGTCTTTTATTTTGATATTTTTAGCACAAATGTTCTTTTGTACATGCACATGTATGTCTGTGCTGAAAAACAAGTCAAATAACAAGCTCATAAACCTTCGATATACTCTAAAAATATCGCATAAACCAACAATAAAAACATTTTCCCATTATATCATAATACATAATATGATAATTATAAAAATAGATGTGCAAAAATTAACATGAAATATCTTGTGAAACAATGTGTTAGGAAACCAAATCTCTATCTTTGTGCGAACGCGTGTGCGCGCACACACACACACACATATATATGAAAAATATATGTGAACCTGTGTGATATAATCAAACCTATATACCAAAAGATAATATCATCTGAATCAATCTCATACTAGCATATACATAGGCATGTCCAAAATAGTTTTTCTTTTTTTCCTTTCCAAAAAAATCTAAAAACAACCTAAAATATAAGGAACAATCAAGAAAAATATAAAACAATTCAAGAAAATTCGAGAAAAAATATGTACATACAACTGGTCAGATGAGCATGCAAAAATATGGAACTAAACAAGATATCTAATCAATTAACAGCAAATACCAATCAAAAATAAAGAGAAAGACGTTGACCTAAATCTAAACACAATCTAAACTCTCAATCATCATCACCATCTCCCCGCATTTCCTCATCATGATCTCCAGTGGGAGGAATAGCTCCAGTGAAAAAAATCTCCATACACTGATGGCCTATCAAGAGATGGGTCCAAGCGATGAAAATCTCCCATGACATATTCCAGCGATGTGTCATAGTAAGTGTGCTGCGAACTCATCTCCATTCTCATATGTGCCATACTCTCTCCCAATAACTGCAGAGTCCATTGAGGTACACCAGTATTAGAAAGACCAGTAATCTCTATAGCAGTAGACTGAGATCCAAATGATTGCTCAGCAATAGACTCGGTCTTCTTCGTAGCTCTACTCAAGAACAGGGATCCTCGTATCCTAACATATATGCAAGTGAATAGGAAAGGATAAACCAGCTGAGTCTGTGATTTGTACTTCTTCTGGATTATATCCCAAGCAAAAGTGACTACTGTCGACATCTAGACAAAAATAACCTGAGCTAGTTTAAAAGGCTAACCACTAGCAACCAGTATAGCAAGATCACATCCCTAACACTTAGAGTCATGTAGCAGCAGTAGAATATAAATCAAATTTAAGAAAAAAAATTAAGGAGATTATACCCAAGTTGTAGATACCCTAAGTTGAATACCCCTAAGATTCTCTTCCCATGTAGGAACTCCACCATCTGGTTGTAGTCATCGGAATAGACTACAACATTCACTGAAGTAGAAAATAGGTCTTGACAATCACTCGACAAGTTTGGAAGTATCAAAATCTTCTGGATGTACTCAGCACTAACCTTAATTGCTTTACCTTTCACTTTTGTAACTGCGACATTCGATCTGTATTCCTGAGTATAGTTCATATAGAACTCACAGACAAAAGTGAGGTTTGCTCTCTCTCAATCCCCTTCTTCATCATTGAAGACAATCTGGCATTCGTGAGTAAACTAATGACGTTTCCATATTGTTTCAAATTCTAAACGTCTAGTCCCCGGTCAAAAACCACGGAAAGTTTCTCGAACTGCTCCTCAACATTATATCCCAATAGTTGCCCTCCATAAGTTCTCTTTTGCAAAGTCATCACCTGCGAAAGTAAATATACATGATTTAGTGTAAAGAATAGACAAATATATAGATTAGAATAAAAAATGGACAAAAATATAAAAAAGGATAAAAAATGCAGTTTTATCTAACCATTGATAGATGCCTGACAACCATGGTGTTCTTCGACCATCAATGGTCCAAGAACATAAATCGATGAGTTTCTCCCCAAATTCATATAAAACCTCATATAAGCGCATAAGAATTGATTCTAATCATTAATATTCATCAAATACCATGCAATCCACACAAGATATACCAAACAAACAACCAAATATCCTAAAATTGATAAATCAACCAAGTTAGGGTATAGAGAATTCCTTGAGATGATTCAAATTGATGATATATCAATCAAAAAGATAATAATCCACCAAGATAACCAAGAGATCTAACAAACAATCGATGATATTAAAAACTCTCCCCCCTTCTTATCTCAGAAAATCAATGGTGCACCATCCATGGTCTCGTCGAGGCATCATCGATGGTACCCTTTTTTTAAAGAAAATAAAAAGGAAGAAAAAATAAAGAAATTTTAAAATAAAATAAAATACAACTGGGTTTATAGATGACACCTAAGATGAGATAATAAAAATATCATATATAACCTGTATCTTCTTATATTTATTTAGACTAACGATTGAATTTAATTTAGAAACTACTTTGAACAACTCCTGTCTGTTGCCTCAATCTTCGATCATCATGCAATCCTACAGAAAAGCAGATAAGTGTGACCTAGGTATCCACGTAGGTCCACGTTGGTTAAGAATTATACCTTTTGCCCAAATTTGTTGCATTGTTTTAATCCTGTACCTCATCCGACAACTCATTAATACATGACCTATTTTACCACACAAAGAACACATAGAACGATAAGTAGCATCAGATATGGATGCAAAATAATCCATATTGTTTCTTATTACAAAAGAAGATTGAAACTTTTTGTGTTTTTCTTAGAATGAATAAGTATAATTTTAGCTTTAGAAAATCGTTGATTGGAAAGGACCATGTTCAACCCGTTAGACCTTAATGAAAATTTTTCATGGCCTTTTCCAAACCAATATTTTTAGACTTAAGGTGTTCATTCTAGGAAACAATAGTTTTGCATCTAATTTCAAACTTTATTTATTCAGAAGACAAATCACACAATAACTCATTTACCTTAGCAACTAGTTTTTCATTTTCAATGATTTTTGCATCTAGTTGCTTAGATAAATAAGAAATTTAACTTTGAAAGTCAAAACATTGTGTGCATTTGATTGTAGTGATATTACAAGGTGAACTTTGTGAATTCAAATTTGAAGAAAAAGATATTAATTTTCTCACATAAGATCTTTTTTTCTTTCCTCAAATTTGCATTTATACTTTTTATCACTTCATATTTCTCAATAATTTTCTAAAGGTTATTAAGAATTTCTTTATACTTAGAATATAAATCATCATATGGGGGATATACCTCATTCTCCTAGTTATTACTTTCTGAGTCATATGTTTCACCTTGTTCTGAATCTAAAGTTGTGATGTTTATTCCCATAAGATATAGATTTACTTTCTTCTCATCCACACTTGATTCAACTTCTAATTCTTCATTAGTCATCATGTCCCAAGTCATCACCTTTAAACTTTTGCTCTCCATCTTCTTATCTTTCTTATTCAAAGAGGACTTATTCTTATAGTGACCTGGTTTCTTGCAATGACAATAGATATGTTCAGTTTTAGATGTAAATGTTGAATATTTATGTACCTTCTTATTCAAATGATTTTGTCTATTTTGAAGGTATTTTTGTCCTTTCTTTGATTTTAGAAAAGATTTGAATCCTTTCACAATGAATCCAGATTGACTATCTTCATCCTCTAAACTCAAGCTTGAATCTTTCTTCCTCTTAGATCGAGATTTCTCCTATTTGACCTTCAGGGCTAATGACTTTTTTTAGAATCATCTTTAGAAGGATCTTCTCTCTCTTTCAATCAAACTTCATATGTGAGAAGATTTCCTACAAGATTTCTAAGAGCTAAATTAGAAAAATTTTATAATTTCTCAATAGTCATTTCCTTTGGTTCCTAATCCCTCAAAAGAGAACGAAGAATTTCTCTACATAGCTCTTTGTTATTATACTCATTTCCTAAAGGTTTAGATTTAAACACAATATTTGTGAATCACGTGAACATGTCCTGAATACTCTCGAAGGCCTTCATCTTGAAATTATCATATTTGCTTATGAGCATTGTGATTTTTGCCTCCTCCTTCACCTGTGAAGTTCCCTCGTGTGTAACCTCCAGTATTTTCCAAATTTCATGTGCACTAGTATAATTAAAAAAAAGGTTAAACTCTTCAATAGTTAAGGAACAATAAAGAGCATTCAGTTTTAGCATTCAAAGATTAAACCTTTTTGTCCTGAGCGGTCCACTTATCTCTAGGAGTAACAACGGTGACCTCTTCTATAACGATAGTGGGTTCACTATAGCCATTCTCTACACTAATCCAAATGTCATAATCGGTGGACATCATAATTGGTGGACAATAAAAAGACTTTCATACGTGGTTTCAAATAGATGTTAGTTTCTCCGATCAAAAAGAGAGGGTCAGTTCACAATGTGTCTCTCAGGAAAAACCGTTGCGGCGGTCAAACTTTATATCTCTATCCTAGGTTGTGAATCCTAAAGATGGGTAACAAGGTTCTAATAAAACTTGTTGGATCTAAGATGCAAGCCTAAAGGAGGGTGAATAGGTTTGCTACATTTTTTTTGCTAAAACACAAAATTTGCAATGGAAATATAGTAAAATAAAAGCAAACAACCAAACCAAAAACCAATTAAGGAACACGTGGGATTTTTATAGTGGTTTAGAAAACAGTCATATATCCATTCTTCCTTCTTACAAAGGGGCTTCTTCACTATGACCAGAGTTTACTGAATCACAACCCAATTTAGTAGGCTTATAAAAATCATGTCCTAGAACATACTCGAAACCAATTGTCTAACCTAACTCCTCACAAATGAGTAACACCTTGCCCTAGCTAGTCCTAACCCTAAATTATCACTAGCTTGAGTACGCTGTAAAAAACAAGATGAAACACAAACTACCAAAAATAGTTTAAGCACAAATTGAAATGATCATACAGCCTTTTTTTAGCAAATTATTCAAAAGATTGAAGCAAAGCTTGATGAAGAAACAGTTATGATATTGAATCCAAGGGCAACTCTCATTGCTGATACGATTCAAAGATGCTGAGTGTGATGAGAAATAGATTGACGAGGCTCCGGTGGTTCGAATCACAAATCAAATCTTCTCTACAAATCCTAGAATAAAATCTCTTAAATAGCTCTCCTTTTCTGAAAGTATAGAACCTCTCAAAAATATAATCTCTTCGTATCTTATATAGCCTTTGATAAATAATGGAAGAGATATTGAAATTATAGCAGAAGTTGGAGATAAAAAAAGGGATCAAAGAACGGTTGAGATTAAATCACAAAATCTGCCAAAGCACGTCGTCCCCATCAAGGACCAATCCCGACCATCGATGGTCCATCCATACCCCTTCGATCATTCCCTGTAAAGAATCGATGGTTGAAAAACTAGTTTATGAAATTTAAGAATTGTTCACTATACAACCATCGATGGTGTCAAACACAGTTTCTGGAATTCTTCGATTGTGCACTGTAGTCCATCAATTGTCTCATAACCATCGATGGTGAGTCAATGACCATCAATGGTATGATGACTGAAATCAATATAAATGTTGAATTTTTCATTATTTAACCTCATATCTTTTCATATAAATATTTATATCGGTAATATATCATCTCAAACAATTATTAGTAACATATGAGATTTTGTTTTTACTCAAATATTAAATATTGTACGAACTCCGTTCTAACAATAAGCTGGCAAATACTTCAAAAATAAGAAAACAAATATACTATGCCAGTGACATCAACATGACAGAGGACACAAGCAATTAGTGTAAGCCTATGGTAAGTACTAACAAAGTTCTTGTTGAGGAGAGAACGTACATTGCACAAATTAGGGATTGCTGTCCTCATCCTCAACAGCAGCATTGCTTCCATCTAAACGGTATAAAATTTTTTTTTAAAAAATTTTAAAAAATATTTCGGTATTCACAGTCTTCTGCTTAATCTCCCTATTGCAACCACGTCTCTCAAAACTTCACTTGGGTCCTACATCTCACAATTTTAACATCAGTTAGTCCATTGCACAAAATATACATAGAAAGCATTACCATGTTTGCAATAGAAGTAGCATGCCATAGCGGGAACTATTTCTCTAGTTAGGTTATTTGGATTTACCTAGTCTCCAAGCTAGGAACTAAATACAAATCATATAAATAATTTTCTTACGAACGTAGTTACACTAAGCAAAATGAGATACGTAACGTAATTTTTTTTTAAAAACATTACAATTCAGCTGTCACTAGAGACACGATCTAATATAT
>JBAKGM010019164.1:0-11140 GCA_037177215.1 Asparagus racemosus | reverse complement strand
TCGAGTCACCAGATGCAAGGGCCCTCATCGATAAGGCAAAGATCTGTCCGTAGTTAAAGCTTTTGTGTGGGTTCATGCCAGCAGGATGGCCCTCTCCCTACTATATGGCCGAGTCTAAAGTGGGGGCTTAGGCCAAAATGAGGGACTTGATGATAGGGAGGCTTCCTCCTAGTGGAAGTTAAGAGGAGGAGCCTGATGAGGAGCACTGGTATAGCCCGCCAATCATATGGATGTCTGTTCGTCAGTGCTCAAGTCTCTTTACATGCAAGCGAAAGCTGTGGAGCAGTTCAGCCTTCCCAATGACGAGGAGTTCTTGAAGGCTATTCCCGACGTAGGCCTTCATGTAATCCTTCAGAGTTACCTGACTTGGGGATGCCTCGTGGAGCAGGTTATATATATCATCGCTTGGCACGAGGCCATCATGCTTTTGAGAAGCTTCGAAAGGTGGGTGGGGAGCATGACGTTGCTGAGAGTGCTGAACTCGACCGAGTCGTCGTAGACCTCTCGGCAAAACAGGCCGAACTCGATGACTAGCTTAGGGAAATGGAAGTGAAAGAGCAACTGATCGCAGAGCTCAAAGCTTCTGACTCGAGGAAGTCAGCTAAGATTCAACAATTTAGGTGAAAACTTCAACATGGTGGCCAGGGGGTTGGCTCCGATAGCTCGATCAGTGAGGCGCTAAAGGAGCGGGATTTAGCTGTGATGCAAGTTTCTATTGAGAAGCAAATTGCTCAGCATGCTAAAGCCTAATTAGAGGAGGAGTTGGCCACCAAGCAAAAGCTCCAAGAGAGGTGTGCTCAGCTAGAAGAGGCTCAGAGCCTAGCAGAGAGCAAGGCAACATATCTAGAGTCTCCTGACTATTAGTTGGTCGTTGTGGAAAAGAGCCGGCCCACAATTGTTGAGGAGTTTCCCCAGAGTGCCATGGGAAAAATCGAAGTCGCTCTAGCCTGTAAAGTCGGCTGTGATTATATGGTGGCACAACTACCCATCGAGCACTAAGAACTTAGGGGCCGACTTCAATATCCTCCCAGTTTTGCGAACTACATAGACCTTCTCACCAACGTGGAGAAGGCAGGGGGTGGTTATGACGCAGAAGGAGGTGAAGGTGAGGACAAGCAGGAGGCGGTCTCCGGTCAGTCGACAGAGGATTTGACTGGGGGAGTCGAGAAGGATGTCAGTGTGGGTCTGACTGAGAGGGAGAGAGATAGCACTAGACGGGAAGTTCCGTCGACTCTTCCACCTTCTTTGAACGTCTCCTTGCCTATGACTCCTAGGGCCGACTTGGACCTTCCGTAGCTTAGGTCTTAAGACCAGGAAAATGTAATCTATTTATGTTCTTGTGAATATGTCTGATAAGATAATAAATGACACAATTTTTCACCATTCATGCTTTTCCTTGTTTTTTCTACAATTTTCTGTGCAATTTTCTATGATGTGTCAGCAACGCGTTTGTTGACTCGACGTGTCGGGATACGCGTTAATAGCATACTCGTCTCCTTTTTGATATGTTAAGTTTATGGTGATGTCATCATGAAAGAACACTGTGTCGACTGGGATTCATTTCCCCAGGACTTAACTGTTTCAAGTTTTTTGTTTTAGTTGTCAGCTTGTGGCGAAAACTAGTGGGGGTCGACAGAGTCCCACTGAGTTGACGGGCTTGTAAATTTTTTAAACGTGATTGAGCCAAGTCACTATGAATGACGTCATCGTACTTTAACCATCAGTATCACTTCGATTTCTATGCAAAGTAGCCTAGGGAATCGAAACGGGTTGCATTTTGATTTTTGAAAGGCGGTTTGGATTCTGGCCTTAATCTGGACTGTCGATCCCAAAGCAGGCGAACCGCTTTAAAGTTACCACGCAAAACATTTTCATTCTATAAATACCCCTCGTTCTTCATTCGGGTTTTCTTTACACAACCTCACACATTAGAACTCTCTTTTCATTCTTCGAGCTCAGAAAACCCTTGCAATGGTTACCTCATCTTCTACTCCTGTCGATAGGCTCAGCCTTCTCGCCTCCATCCATTCGAAGGTGACGAGTGACGATCTGGAGGCCCTCTCTGAGAGGTATGACATCCCGGCAGCTTTTGAGCTCTCACTGCTGGAGAAGGATAGTGCCGTGTTTGAGCATGGCCCCGACAAGGCGCTACTGTACTTGGCGCACTTGGAATATGGGCTATGTTTGCCCTTCCCCCACTTCGTGAGGAGGATTTGCGAGCAACTGGGGGTTTCTCCCATGTAGTTCGCTCCCAATGCCACCGCAATAATGATGGCATTCATGGTAATCTGTTACCAGGTGGGCATCAAGCTGGCCCTCCAACTCTTCAGCCACCTTGTCGGCTTGAAGACGATAAGGGCGCCCACTACTTCTTTGTCAATTCGGGCGAAAAGCTGGCGAGGTTCCCATAGTCGAACAAAGATTAGAAGGGGAGATTTTTTTGGGTCTTCAGAGCCAACCCAATTCTAGCTTGCAGTTCGTGGACCGATGTTGAAAAGGAGGCACTGAAGCCACTCCTTCTCTTGGCCGAAGAGCGTCAAGACTTAGAGAGGGTCCGTTCTTATGCTGGTTCCCGGGACATCAGCAATTTGTTCGACACCACCTCTCTTAGAGTGGCGTGTCTATCTCATATTCAGCCGATAGAGGCTGACAAGGAGAGAGCAGCTATCCTAGCTCAAGCCGCCCCTAGACTGCCCAAGGACTCGAAGGCTTTAGAGTCGGCTAAACCAGCTGCACCCCAACTGCCTATGAAGAGGGCGAGGGCCATGTTGTCAGCTAAGGAGGTTGAGTTCTGGAGTAAGAATCTAGACAAGATGGCTGCATGTTGACATCGCAGTTAGCTGTTCCCCAGTCTGAGGGACCTGAGAAGAAGAAAAGAAAGACGAAGAAGTCCGCCTTTAAGGGCAAGACCGAGGTGGCTGCTCCTGCTTCGGCTGAGCCTCCGGCTGGGGACATCTTTGTTCCTATCGAGGAACAAGCCCTGAGGACGGTCCTTCCATCTAGCTCGCCAGCGAGAGTTCCCGCTGTAGACGAGCCTCCCCTTGGTGGAGGTGAGGCCGCCTTTGGGCAGCAAACGCTGGAGGTCCCTCCTGCCGATTTGGATTCTCAAGTCGGTCAGGGCCCATTAAAGAGCGTCTGCTTGAGTCAGCTCGTAAATCAGCTAAAGAGCCATCGGCTATAGAGAGGATGGTTGATGAGACGATGCCTCCTCTCTGCATGACTGAGGGTTCCACCTCCTGCTTACTCTTCTGCCACAAGCTTGGCGAGATAGGAAAGTAAATATGGAGAGAACTCCGGGCCAAGCTCATTGGTGACCTTGAGGAGGGGTATTCACCTAGGGAGGATCCACTTGAGACCGAGAGGTTCATCCCTAGCCACTTCTTCTAGAACGATGACACGGTAACACTGTCGGGGAGGGCCCAGCTCATAGCTGCTGACCAGTTTACCCTCCCCAAAGACTTGGATTTACTGAAGGAAGTACCCACAAGGTGACTATGCCTGGCGCTCTAGAGCTACATCATCTGGGGGGTGCTAATTAGAATGGAGCTCATCGACCAGTTCGACAACGTGATGGAGGCCCATGGCCAGCTCACGGTGGAGGTAGCTCAAGAGAAGAAGGCCTGAGAGGATGCCAAGAGAAGGATCAAGGCTATCGAGGCTGAGAAGGGCAAGCTTGACGCTAAGAGGCGCCGTGAGGTGCAGACGAAATAGTCTACCATCGCTAACCTAGAGGCTCATAAGTTGATGCAGTCGGCAACCATAGCAAAGTTGAAGGAGGAGACAGTTAAGCTTGGGGTGGCTGTTCAGAGCTCTCAGCAGGAGGTGACCAAGCTAGAGAGATGCATCGAGCTCTTGAAGGAAGAGGTCGAGGCTGAGAAGCTGGCGAGGCTTGTGGCGCAAGCGAATGCCCTCTCGGACCATCATGCTCTGCAGAGTACGAGGGTGGAGTTGGAGGAGATGAGGGCGGCTCATCAGGCAGCCCTTGCTGATGCCCACTCCATTGAAACCCGACTCAGGTACATGATGTCCGAGGAGGGGAAGAGGTAGGTCATCGAGGGCTATCGGCACAACCCTGTGGGAAAGGTCGAGTTGTCGCTAGCTGTTAAAGCTGGCTACGACTTGCTAAAGGCCCAACTCCCTCCCTCAGCTCTATCTTCTTCTTCTCTCGCCTACCCTCCTCGAGTGCAGAGCTGCCTCAACATCCTCCAAGATCTTGAGGCCTGAGGGGGAGGAGTCTAGCTGAGCGATGATAACGGCGATGAAGAGGATGACGATGAGAATGGTGGTGATGGGGACACAGGTGATGGCCCCAACTAGGGTGTCATTGGGCTAACCCTCATCTCTCAGCGGTCTTATATGTATATACTTGTAGAATAACAACAAAGTTTTTTCTCTTTCTTTTTCTCTTTTTGTTGTGGGCTTTGTAAGTTGATTTTGGCTTTTGAATAAAAACTCATTCTGCTTTATGCTTCCATATGAGCTGTGTTCAAATTTTATCTATCCATGTTATATCCTTGCATCTGGTTAGTATCTAGTTATTGTCATGATTGCGATTCATAGCTAAAAGCTGAGTAGGTAGAGCGTAATACGGTCATACTCTGAGGGATAACTGGCAATTCCGTCTCGAGAGAAATAACAATCCTCATATTTGGCTAGGTTTGTGACTGCTCGACTGAGCGTTAGCGTTAGGTGTATGCCTGGAGTCGTGTTGGCCAAAACGCGACAGGCGCTGACGGCTCTTGACTTTGGTGTCTGGGGCCAGTGGGACCTCTGGGTCCATTTTGGCCAGTGACAATGCACAGGCTGGGTGCCTAGGACTTATAGAGTGCCTAGGTCTTAGGAGTCAGCCTCGGGAGACGGCGACTTGGCACGTGACGACCCGTAAGTTGGGTTTCTAGGGCTTATAGAGCGCCTAGGTCATAGGAGTCAGTCTCGGTGAGCGGTGACTTGGCAAGTGACAACTCGTAGGTTGGGTGCCTAGGACTTTTAGAGCGCCTAGGTCTTAGGAGTCAGCCTCGGTGGGTGGCGACTCTGCAAGTGATAACTCGTAGGTTGGGTGCTTAGAACTTATAGAGTGCCTAGGTCCTAGGAGTCGGTCTCAGTGGGCAGCGACTTAGCAAGTGACAACCCGTAGATTGGGTGCCTAGGACTTATTAGAGCACCTAGGTCTTAGGAGTTAGCCTCGGTGGGCGGCGACTCTGCAAATGACAACCTGTAGGTTGGATAACTAGGACTTATAGAGCACTTAGCTCTTAGGAGTTAGCCTCGGTGGGCGGCGACTTGGCAAGTGATAACCCGTAGGTTGGGTGCCTAGGACTTATAGAGTACCTAGGTCTTAGGAGTCGGTCTTAGTGGGTGGCAACTCTGAAAATGACAACCCATAGGTTAGGTGCGTAGGACTTATAGATCGCCTAGATCTTAGGAGTCGGCCTCGGTGAGCAGCGACTTGGCAAGTGACAACCCGTAGGTTGGGTGCCTAGGACTCATAGAGCACCTAGGTCTTAGGAGTCAGCCTCGGTGGGCAGAACTGACAGGGTGAGTTGTCGCCTTTGTGTCTCGCTCTGTCATAGGTGCTGGCTAATCAGAGAGCATTGGTTCTAATCGCTCGTCCTCGAGCGAGGTGGACTTTACGAGGAAATCTACAAAAGCTTGCGCCTTGATGGTCGAGCGAGGCTCAAAATACACGTCGTATTCGCTAAGCTCGATCGACTAAGCTACTATTCTTCTCGATGTGGTTGGACTTCCTAGAGCTTTCTTCAGGGGCAGGTGAGTGCGCACAACAATGGAATGCACTTAAAGTAGGGACGGAGCCTATGTGTAGTTGTGATAAGAGCGTAAGATGCTTTCTCGATCAAGGGATAGTTCAGCTCTCTCGCCCTAAGGATCTAGCTAACATAATATACTGGTCTCTGAATGCTGTCTTCCTCTTGAACTAGGACGGAGCTGATGGCCTCGGGGGAGATGGCTAGGTAGAGATACACGGTCTCTCCCTCAGTGGGTTGACTCAATAGCAGCTTGGTGCTCAAGTACGCTTTGAGTTCTCTGAATGCGTTGTAGCACTCCTCCGTCCATTCCATCTTCTTCTTGGGATCCTTCGTACCCCTCAGTATCTTAAAGAAAGGGAGGTTTCTCTCGGCCGATTTGGAGAGAAAGTGCCCCAAGGTGGCTATCTTGCCATTGAGCTTCTGGATGTCCTTCATGGTGCGCGGCTCTGGTAGTCGTTCGATGGCAGCTATCTTCTCAGGGTTAATTTTAATGCCTCGTTGGGTGATCATGAACCGACGAAACTTCCCCGACTGTACTTCAAAGGTGCATTTGGCTGGATTGAGCTTCATGCAATAACTTCTCAGGGTAGAGAATGTCTCGCTAAGTTCAGCTACGTGCTCTGAGGCCACTTTCGACTTCACCAGGATGTTGTCTACATATACCTCCACATTGCATCTAATTTGGGGGTGGAAGATTTTGTTGACCCGTCTCTGATATGTCACTCCTGCGTTCTTGAGACCGAAAGGCATGACTTTGTAGTAATAAGTCCCTTGGTCGGTGATGAAAGACATCTTTTCCTGGTCATGCTCCACCATGAGGATCTGGTTGTAGCCTGAGAAGGTGCCCATGAAGCTTAGCAACTCATGACCAGTACTCTCATCCACCAACTGGTCTATGCGCGGCAACGGATAACTATCTTTTGGGTAGGCCTTGTTGAGGTCGGTGTAATCTGCACACATCCTCCACCTGCTATTGGCCTTCTTCACCAAGACCACATTAGATAGCCATTCCGGGTATTGCACCTCGTGGATGAAACCGGCCTTCATGAGTCAGTCGACTTCCACTGCTGCTGCTTTCTACCGCTCCGGTCCTTGGTTTTTCTTTTTTTGTCTAACCGGCTTGCTGTGTTGGTCGACGGAGAGCTCATGGCAGATGACATCGGGAGGAATGCCTGGCATATCCTCTAGGCCCCAGGCGAACACATCAAGGTTCACCAGGAGGAAGGAAATCAATGCTTCCCGCAAAGGCCCTGTGAGGTTTGAACCTATCTTGAGCGTCCGCTCGCCCCCGCTGCTAATTGAGACTTTATGTAGGTCTTCAACGGGAGTCGTCCTCTCTCATTCCATCTTCTTCTCGAGCTAGAGGCTCGTCTTCTCAATTGTCATGGCCTGGGCCACCCCCTTTCCCTTGCTTGAGAGCACATAACAGGCTTGGGGTCCCCGTTCGTCGCTCTTGATGACGCCCACTCCTTCAAGTGTCGAGAACTTAATTATTTGGTAATAAGTGGAGGGGATAGCCCACAAGAGATGGAGGGTGATTCAGCCTAGTATGACATTGTGGGTCGACTTGATGTCCATCACTACAAATTGGACATCGACTATCGACTGGAAGGGGTGACGGCCGACGGTCAGGGGGAGTGTGATTAGTCCCTCCGACAGTTGTGAATGCCCTGTGAAACTGATGAGGGGGCCTCTAGAGGGCAGCAACTTGGATCTATCAAGGCCCATGCAGTTGAATGCATCTAGAAACAGGATGTCAACGGAACTCCCCGTATCCACCATGATTCTCTTCACCTCAAAGCCATCAATGTTGGTTGTGATGACGATGGGGTCGCCGTGTGGCGTCTCAACTCCTTCCAAGTCATCTGCATTGAACGAAATGGGCATGCACGTCCGAGGTTTCTTGTCGCAGCTTTCTACTCGTAGAGGACGCTTAGCATATCTCTTGCGAGCGTTGTTGGATTCTCACCGAAGGCAATGCCACCGCTGATGGTATGAATGACCCCTCGGCTGCTTGGCCTGACATTCTGATGACTAGGCTCTGGTTGGGGCTGAAGCGACCGGGAGCGGGGCCTCCGCTCGTCCCTCTTGGGAGGAGGTTCCCTCCTGTCTTTTTGCGTGACTAGGTTCTTTAAAAATCCTCTCTGGATGAGGTCTTCAATGTCTTGATGGAGGATGTGACAGTCGCTAGTATCATGGCCATGGTCCTTGTGGCATCGACAAAACAACCGCATGTCCCTCTTGCGGGGATCCGACCGCATCTGTGGGGTAGGCATAGTGTGGAGCCCTACCCCCTGTGCCTTGTCAAGAGCCCTGGTGAGAGATGTGCTAAGGACTGTGAAGACGGGTGGGGAAGTGATCGCCCTCCTCTCGCCTCTCCTGTGGAACTGATCGTTGCAGTTGTTATTCCTGACGAGGGGGTTCCTCGAGACATTCCTCGGCTCTTCATGCCTAAGGGGATTGTGAGCTGACTTGATTAGCGACGTCACAGCTAGTGTCGTGGTAGGGACTGTGAGTGGAGTCGGCTGATCTGATACTGGCGGAGTTAGCACAGCGTAGGGGCTGGCCACTGGCGTGCGAACTGCACCCTGACTGGACTCGGCTGTTGCTATCGAGGCTTTGTAAGCCTTAGTGTTCTCCATGTTCATGTAGCCATGGGCCTTGGCCATCAAGTGTTCATAATTCCTAGCTAGTTTCCTGGCGAGAGCCTTGGATAGGTAACCAGACCGCAAGTAAGCCACCAGGGCTTCCATGGCGACTTGGCTCCCTGGGTCTTCAACTTCCAGCCTCTTCGCTTAAAATCTCTTAAAGTAGGCCCTGACATCCTCTCCCGGCTCTTGTTTAGTGTGTATGAGCACGTGGGGAGGCAGCTTGGGCTTGGAGTCGGCTAGAAAGTGGTGAATGAACTTTCAACTGAGCTCCTCAAAACTCCCAATGGACTTCTTCTCTAAAGCGTTCCACCACAGCTTGGTGCTCTCCGTCAATGTGACCAGGAAGCAGTGACAGATGGTCGCCTTTGGCACTTGTAGCATGCTCATGGTGTCAAAGTAATTCTAGACATGCTCTGTCGGGTCTCCTTCGCCTTTGTATTTATCTATGGTTGGCATTTTAAACTTCTCGACAGGCGCCTTCATGATTGAGTCAGTGAAAGGAGTGTTTCCCTTGATGGCGTCAGCAACGGGCTTATAAGCCTCATTGTAGTCGCTCGCCCACTTATGGGTTGAGAGGGTCGCCCCCGTGTGCCCTGCACTGGGGAGCCTTGAAGCTTCTGTGGCCAAATCCGATCGGCGGCGGCTAGGGCTAGGGCTCTCAGCTGTCGCCTCTCGAATTTGAAGTTGGCGTGCTGGGTTCCTGTGAGGAGCTGGCTGCGCTTGCAGTGGTTGGGATGGGAGCTCCTGGCAGTCTGTTCTGGGCTTGACGATATGGGGAGTCTCCGATGGAGGCACATGCTGCATGGGGAGAGGACGGGCCCCGTTGGTAGTGGAGTGGTAGCTGGTAGACAACTGGGGCATAGCTGAAGTAGCTGGCTACACTGCGGGAGCGGGGAAATGGCTGAAGAGCTCGTCGACGAAGGCCTTGAGTTGTGCCTGCACTGCTTGTGTGATCTTCTCTGTGGATTCTTAGAGCTGAGCTTGGGTAATGTAGCCCATTGGTAGGTTTCTCAACCTCGTAAGATGCACCAGACATGGTTGCTAGAAGAGGGAAGGAGGCCTCATGGTGGGCGCCAAACTATTGATGCTTGGATCACATAGTCACTAACCTTCGTTGGATTAGGGTCTAGGAGAGTGGGGTCAGTTTCCACTCCCAATGCCTGGTGGTTTTGTTCGTCGGTAGTCTCTCCCACTTCGTAGGGGAACCTGTGAAAAAGGGCGGAGTTAGGATCTCCAGTGGTCCCTCCGACGATCAAGTTCGTATGGGTCTTTTGGAAAGAGAAAATAAAGATATTATCTGAGAGGAAGCTCTCTGGGTTAGGGCCGCTTACCTTGTTTGTTGTCTAGTTCTCTATTTGTATGGGAGTCGGAGGGTACTTTGGTCATTCTGGCTAGTGTTGAGCTAAAACGTGAGTCAGCCCTATTTTTATGTGTGCTAACTCAATGATTGGATAGAAACGGGTAGTGGAGGTTGCACCGGACAGTCTTGACAGGTGTCCATTGGAGATTGGCACGGGAGTTAGCACTGTTCCCTCAGCATTAATGGGGATGGGATTAGTTATACACGCAGCCAGAAAAGTTTGAGGTGCCTTAATTATCATGTGAGGTGGGGAATCAAGGCACTAATAATTCAATTAATGCGATGCCGATGCGCTATCGGGCCCAAACTTCGTACAACTGTCGTCTGGGGATGAAAGCTTGAGTTGGTCGAGTGGGGAGTGTTATGCCGTTGAAGAGATCAACCAACACTGCCATTCGTGTTGTCCATCGAGGTAGTCAGATGAGTGGACGGTTACTCTCGTCTTCCGAGTTGCTCTATGGGGGTAGTTGACTGAAGAGTCGAAGAGGACGGCTAGTACCGCCATTCGCGTCGTTCACAAAGGTAGTCGACTGGGGGGACGGCCGGTATCGACTTTCTAGTCGTCTAAGGGATTCCAGTTAGCGCGGCCTAAGTTCGCTCTCTTATCTTAAGCGCTGGCGTTCCTCCCAAAATTCAAGGGTTAACAGTGGAAAAATGTCTAGGACCATAACAGATGTGACTAGCCATTGGTGCAAAAAAACTACCCGTTGGTGCATCAAGCGTTGGGGCTGTTTCAGCCCAACGGGTGAAAACCTGCCCCAACTATTCCCACCGTTGGTACTAGTAAATATTTAATTAAATATTTAAAAATTAAATTAAATTATAAAATAATGGCACCAACTGACATAACCATTGGTGCTAATATTTACACCAACGGTGATATCCGTTAGTTCAAGTGTTTGCACCAACGGGTGGAAGTGTTGGTGCTGAAATTTGCACCAACGGACATAACCGTTGGTGCAAATATTAGCACCAACGGTTTCACCCGTTGGTGCAAATACTTGCACCAACAGTTCCGCCTGTTGGTGAAGTGTTTTTAGTTGTTTTTTTAGTTTTGATTATTACTCCTACCATGCTTAAAACATATATATTCCTACAAATAATACTTAATCAACCTGTTCACAACATATATATTCCCACAGAAATACGTAATCAAGATGTTCAAAACATACATATTCCTAGCATAAAACCCAAACAAAAGATTGACTACAATCAAAATACAACAACTCGTAAACTACTAATGTCACAAACATAAGGAGAATATTTGAAATATACAAATGTCTTAAATATGTCAAAAGTACAAGTCACGGCTTAGTTAATCGAAAATAATCAGCAAAAGCTTTGTGAATGTCATTCTCGCTGTA
>JBAKGM010019163.1:0-11143 GCA_037177215.1 Asparagus racemosus | reverse complement strand
GAAGGGAGAGTCCATCAAAGCCTTTGTCAAGAGGTTCCGAAGCGTGGCTCTTCGATGCCCGACAGGTATGACGCAATATGCACTGGTGGAAACCTGTCGACACAACTTACAAACGAAACTCCTAGCCCGAATGGGAGTTGCAGAAAGCTGTTCCTGGAGACCGTTAATCTCTCAAGGTGAACAGACTCAAAAAATTATTTCCAGAATCAAAGCTGAAGAAGAAAGCGTGCAATGGGACTAAGCCTAATTTTCTCAACCAAAAGGAGAAGATATTATGAATACTAAAAGTAATCCTATTCAATAGGATGGCAGGTCCACAAGGTTATCATGTTAACAGTTACCTCTGATAGTCTATTTCCTCCAAATTCCCCCACCTAACTCTTCAAATAGCGGCCTGCCATGTGATGTGTCTCTGTTCTGGTCATAGTTGTTATACTCTAATGTCAATGGAAGGCTTGACAGATAGTGGCCCATTTGGCGATATGCCATGCCTATCCCTTTTCCCACTTGCACTTGTTTAAGACTGGGGGTTGTTTGTTGGATTATGAGTAATAAATCTTCTGAGTTGTCATGTTTAATAGAATAACTCTGTCAACCACGAAATTCATAGAGCACCGTCTAATTAACATTACACCTTTGGTGATTAACTTCCCCACAAAGTTAAGATTAGCTCATCTCATGAACTCTTCTGACAATCAACTTATCGACTCTCTTTAATAGAGCAATAAGTCCTCAAAGTTGCTCCGATTGCAACATATCCTTGTCATGTTAACCTCACACCTCTAACAATCTACTTATCGACTCTCTTTAATAGAGCGATAAGTACTCAAGCTTCGATTGCAACACATCCTTGTCATGTTAACCTCACACCTCTGACAATCTACTTATCGACTCTCTCTTCAATAGAGCGATCGGTCCTCAAAATTGTTCAAATCGCAACACAATCCTATCACGTTGATGTTATATCTCTGGCAATCTGCTTATCAACTCTCTCTTCAATAGGGTGATAAGTTTTTAAAATCTTGTTTAAATCACAAGCAAATTTTTTTTCGTCAAGTCAATACTCTACCTCTGATGATAAAATCAACTTATCAATCATTCTCAATAGGATGATAAGTCCTCAGTTTGCTTAAATCGCAATCAACTTATCAATTCTTCTCAATAGAAGGATAAGTCCTTCAATTTGTTTAAATCACAATCCACTTATCCATCCTTCTCAATGGGATGATAAGTTCTTAAATTTACTTAAATCACAATCAACTTATCAATCCTTTTCAATAGGATGATAAGTCTTTAATTTTACTTAAATCGCAATCAACTTATCAATCCTTCTTAATAGAATGATAAGTCCTCGAATTTGCTTAAATCGCAACCAGCTTATCAATCCTTCTCAATAAGATGATAAGTCTTTAATTTTACTTAAATCACAATCAACTTATCAATCCTTCTCAATAGGATGATAAGTTCTCGAATTTGCTTAAATCCTAATCAACTTATCAATCCTTCTCAATAAGATGATAAGTCCTCAAATTTACTTAAATCGCAACCAAATTATCAATCCTCCCCAATAGGATGATAAGTCCTTAAATTTATTTAAATCCTAACTAACTTATCCATCCTCCGCAATAGGATGATAAGTCCTCAAATTTGCTTAAATCACAACCAACTTATC
This sequence comes from Asparagus racemosus, assembly GCA_037177215.1. Lineage (NCBI taxonomy): Eukaryota > Viridiplantae > Streptophyta > Magnoliopsida > Asparagales > Asparagaceae > Asparagus > Asparagus racemosus. Next base: position 9,471 of record JBAKGM010019163.1, on the reverse strand, counting down.
CCTCTTTTTTAATAGGATGATAAGTCTCTAAATTTACTTAAATCGCAACTAACTTATCAATCATTCTCAATAGAATGATAAGTCCCTAAATTTACTTAAATAGCAACCAACTTATCAATCCTTCTCAATAGGATGATAAGTCTCTAAATTTGCTTCAATCGCAACCAACTTATTAATCCTTCTCTATAGGATGATAAGTCCTCAGTTTGTTTAAATCGTAACTAACTTATCAATCCTCATCCTATCTTAATAGGATGATAAGTCTCTAAATTTGCTTAAATCGCAATCAACTTATCAATCCTTCTCAATAGGATGATAAGTCCTCAAATTTACTTAAATTGCAACTAACTTATCAATTCTTCTCAATAGGATGATAAGTCCCCAAATCTGCTTAAATTGCAACCAACTTATCAATCCTTCTCAATAGGATGAAAAGTCATCAAATTTGCTTAAATCGCAACCAAATTATCAATCATTCTCAATAGGATGATAAGTCTTCAAATTTGCTTAAATCGCAATCAACTTATTAATCCTCCTCAATAGGATGATAAGTTCTCAATTTGCTTAAATCACAATTAACTTATCAATACTTAACAATAGGATGATAAGTCTTCAAATTTGCATACATTGCAACCAACTTATCCATCCTTCTCTATAGGATAATAAGTCACTAAATTTGCTTAAATCGCAATCAACTTATCAATTCTTCTCAATAGGATGATAAGTCCCCAAATCTGCTTAAATTACAACTAAATTATCAATTCTTCTCAATAGGATGAAAAGTCATCAAATTTGCTTAAATCGTAACCAACTTATCAATTCTTCTCAATAGGATAAAAAGTCATCAAATTTGCTTAAATCGCAACTAACTTATCAATCCTCCTCAATAGGATGATAAGTTCTCAATTTGCTTAAATCGCAATTAACTTATCAATCCTTCTCAATAAGATGATAAGTCTTCAAATTTACATACATTGCAATCAACATATCAATCTTTCTCAATAGGATGATAAGTCTTTAAATTTGCTTAAATCGCAACTAACTTATCAATCCTTCTCAATAAGATGATAAGTCCTCAAATTTGCTTAAATCACAATCAACTTATCAATCATCCTTAATAAGATGATAAGCCCTAAGCCTTCTTCATATGATAAACCCTAAGCCTTGTTCACACCATAAGCCTAAAGCTTTGTTCACACCACAAGCCCTAAACCTTGTTAGCACCACAAGCCAAAAACCTTGTTCACATCACATGCCCCAAGCCTTGTTCACATCACAAGCTCTAAGCCTTGTTCACACCACAAGCCCAAAGCCTTGTTCACACAACAAGCCCAAATCCTTGTTCATATCATAAGCCCTAAGCCTTGTTAACACCACAAGCCCAAAGTCTTGTTCACATCACAAGCCCAAAGCCCTGTTCACATCACAAGCCCTAAGCCTTGTTCACACCAAAAGCCTTAAGCCTTGTTCATACCATAACCCATGTAAGCCTTGTTCACATCACAGGCCTTAAACCTTATTCAAAGCACAGGTTTCATATTTTGTTCCCTGACAAAACTGAAACTTATCGACTCTCATCAATAGAGCAATAGGTCCTCAAAATCTTGTTCAAACCACAAGTATGAAAGGCATGCCAAGTTAACATTATACTTTTGGCACCTTAAAAAAGTTTAAAAGGCTTAGTTGAAAATATGAGGGTCAGCCCCGCGTCTCAACTCTAAAACGCGAAAGCCCACAGTGTGTCTCAACTTAAAGATGCAAGAGTCAGCCACGCGTTTCAACTTCAAAATGCCAGAGTTCATCCTTGTAGTGCGGACAAAAGTAGAACGCAATTTCTTTGAAAATGGAGAGCAATACATTCTCAAAATCGAACAAAGAAGAAATCTAAAGTATTTTGAAAGCTCGTTCCAGTCAACTATGAACTTTCAAAAAACTTTGGAGGGGGTTCTGTAGGCTGTCTAAAAATCACTGCAGATAGTCCGTCCTCACTAAATACGAACAATGAAAGTCATGATAAAACAACTTTCAGGAGACCGCAATTTGAGGAATTTCTACAGCAATCAACGAAGCATTCAATCCAACAACATTCACGCTAGCCAATGGGAATCCCAATTTCAACGGTCTTCATGAGCACCAACAGGAGTTACAATCAATGACTCCCAGGCTTCAAGAAAATATGGCAAAGATCACAAAATGACGATCTTTGAAAAGAGATTACAAATTGATTGCCTCTTTGATTAAAAATGCACACCTCACCCCCGCGTCTCCAAGATCAAAACGTGGAGTTCACCACCGCGTCTCCAAGCTCAAAACGCAGGGCTCAGCACCGCATCTCTAAGCTCAAAATGTGGGCTCACCACCATGTTTCCATGCTCAAAACGCGTGGCTCACCAACTCGTTTCCATACTCAAAATGCGTGGCTCACCACCGCATTTCCATGCTCAAAACGCGTGGCTCACCACCACATTTCTAAGCTCAAAACGCAGGGATCACAATCATGTTTCCATGCTCAGAACGCGTGGCTCACCATCGCGTTTCCAAGCTCAAAATACATGGCTCACCATCGCGTTCAAAGTTCAAAACGACGGGCTCATCCTCGCGTCTGAAGTCAAGAATGTGAAAGACACTCTCGCTCTCAAATCTAAAACACGAGAGTCACAACCCCACGTTCCAGTTTTGAGTTGATGACGCGAGGGTCGCTCCAGGATGCAAAATTCATTTTTGACTCATTCAAATATGATCTAAACTATTCCAAAACCATTTTGCATGATCTAGTACCATTAAACCCTCATCAAGGAGAGATTTAAGGGGTCAGTTACACCCCTTAAACCCCTATAAATAGCTAAAAGATCAGCTGAAGAAGGGGCTTTTTTTTTATCTGGGGCCTCCACTTGAAAGAGAGGCTTTTTCTTTTGAGGATCCTCAACTCCCACTTGAAAAGGGCCAAGAGGGGGGACTTCCACTTGAAAGAGAAGCTTTTTCTTTTGGGGATCCTCAACTCCCACTTGAAAAGGGCCACAAGGGGGGACTTCCACTTGAAAAGGAGGAGATAAGGAGGCTTTTTTTATCTTCAACTCCCACTTGGTCTGAGACTTCCACGAAGAAAGAAGTCTTCTTTGGATCGGTCAAACTCGTTAGAGTTCCAAACTTACTTTGCGAGTTCTTTTCAACATTGTTCCACAAGTCAAGACGGTCCGATCATCAATGCGATACAAGATTCAAGCTTCCATCGCTACCGTGAAGATCCCGGCCTTAAACAAAAGGGAGGATCTTTGCTAATCCTTCCTTCTTTGTAAATCAGGATAACCAATAAGAGAAAGTTTGTGAGGAGAGAGAGATTGTAAGTCTTTCTTCAGTAAAAAAATCAATACAATTCATTTTTCCTCCATTTTCCCTTTTAATCTTTTCCGGCGAACAATGTCGGAGGGATTCAGAGGCTGCAGCTCACTCACTTCATCAGGACCCTCCAAGTGCTTAAATAAATAGTTAGCAAACTGATTCAAGCTGACTTGCGGCCATTTCTTAGCCTTCACATCAATCGACGCTATAGCCGTCTGGTAGGGGTAGGTTAACTCCCACAAAATGTCATATCCAGCATAGCTTGTCTCATTCACCCGGTTCAGTTGATGGTTGGTGGGGAAGTATTCTTGTTACGGCGTGTCACCCATCGGCAAGCCGGATGCCTTCATCATCTCATGGAGTGGCAGGCCTAGCTCCCCGTTCCTTGTTAAGAAAGTATTGGCGTCCGAGTTGTAGATCTCTAGAAGTGCGAAGAAGTGGTTCACATTGATAGGAAGCCCGTACATACTCGCTCGAATGGGCATATACAAGCCTTTGTCTTGAAGCTCTTGACCCCACCAACTAAGAATGTACTCAGTCATCTGTGTCCACCATCGATCACTGGAAGAGTGGACCCAACCAAAGCAGTGGAATTTCTTGGCTGGCAGCTCTCTTCCTATATTGGCCAAGCGATTCTTCACAATATTAGCTTTGACCATCAGCTCATCATGAGGCGGACTGTCTTGACCCATGATCTCGGGGTAAAGTCCATGGACGTAACCCCTATCACTAGAGCCTCGGGTGGTGCCTTAGCTAACGTACCCACAATGTAAGCACTCCTGGTCCTCAGTCCATCTCTAAGACATGCTTCTTCTTACTGATAAGTTACGCAGATGTACCAATGAGTGATGGTGGGGGAAAGAAGGTAAATGTAGATGAGTGCTGCCGTCGCCTTCATACAGCTAGAACTCAGAGCAAGAAGATAGAATTTCTGGGTCTGCAATAGAATCTCCAAATAAATAACTAGATTTCTACATAATATCAGTAGATCTAGCATTCTTCACGAGTGGAGCAACAGTTATTAGCCTCCACAATGCACGCTGATCCCCTTGTTGTAGCAATTCCAGTAGCTCTGGTGGTGCACTTGAGCCAAGCAGGGGAGCCTCAGCTAACAGTGGTGCCTCACGAGAAGAGGAGAAAGTGATGCTGTTCAGCAAATGAGGATTTTTACGTAAAAGACCCATTCTTGATACAAAATACAAAAGAAAACTCACCCCCAAAAGTCAGGGTAGTGGATTCCTCAGTATCAGAAGTTCGGGGGCTGATTTGCCCTTGAGGATATGGGATCTCTTAGGAGACATGGATAAAAATAAGAATTTTGACTCGAGAAAGTGAAAAAAATTAGGTTTTGATGAAAATCGAGACAAGAAAAGCTCGAAAATCACAAGAATTAGGGGAGGGGTGTCAGATATGATGGAGGATCAAGAAAAACCCTAATTTGTGAAGAAAAATCGATCAAAATCAATCGAATCCAAAGAAAATCGAAAACCCTAGATCAAGAGGGAGATATTTTTGAAGTAAGGAAATGGGATTTATGGGTTAGAAGGATTTTTTGAAGCTTTTATATGAGTAAAGAGGAATTTGGAAGGCTTTTGAATTCTAAAAGGCGGGCTAATAAGTGTTGAAAAGTCCTGAACTGTCAGGTTTATAAAGAATGGGCTCGATGTTGTAGGCATCGAAAATTGTCAATGAACCCCAAGTATGGTTTAATCATGAGAAGAACGAAGAACAGTGTCATCAAAACTTAAGGAAATCAACCACAGGGGTAAAACTGGCACATGCATGACTGAGACACTTGTTGTGTCTCGGCCATGACTGAGGCACTTATTGTGTCTCGGCCATTGCGGAGACACTTATTGTGTATGAAACATTTCCACATATTTTATTATTATTTATGAGGCCCATTTGACCTTTTCAACATGTGAGGACGTTCATCTACATTAGTGGGCGGTTACACCTTGAAAAACGCCCACTAAGCGCATAAAGGGGGCATTAAACATGCCTTAAAAGAGGGAGGAGCGGTTATAACATTTAGGAGACTCAACTCCTTTGGCCGAGACGGTTTTAGGCTCAAACACAAAAAGTGTCTCACCCACTATGCAATTCTGGTAGGTCATAACTTGTATTCTTTTCAGCGGTTACATCTCCTAAAGGGTTTAAATAGCTTCCTACCCCCATAAGGAAGGGGATTTTTTTTGGAGATCGAAGAATTTTAGAGAGAACTAGAGATCTAAAAGGAGCAGAGGGAGAGTTTGCTAGCATTCTTCACTTAGAGATTCCTTAAATTTAAGCTTCACCTTAAATCTTGGGAAGAGTAGATATCTTACTTGGCTAAGATATTTGCTTAAGTTCTTGTTTCCTTAGCAAAACATAAACTCAGCCCCGTCAATTCAACGATCATTGCTCAGTGGTCCACGGACAACGTGTCCCCGGCACAGGCAAAGAACCCATGCAAGCAAGAGCTCGCTCTGTAGTGACTTCTGTTCGAGTTTTGTAAGAGAGTGAGATCATTTTCTTTGTATTAGAGAGAGTCACATGTGTAATCTTTCATTTGTTTTCATTTTGAAACATTTTGAAATTGAAACTACAAAGAAGCCCCTTATTCTCAGTGGAAACATGACGGCGGCCTCAGTGGGAGCCAATAGTCTCAACGTTGAGGCTATTGTGTCGCAGCCAAACAATGATCAAGCTGAACTCATGGTTGATGGACTGGATTATATCTTTGATCAAGCCAAATTTAAAGAGTACCTCTCCTCCTCTTCATCAAAATCCTCCTCATCTCACAAGCATTGGAGGGTTTCATCTCGAAGGAGGGAAGTCCGACTTGTCGCAAAGAGTGATGAATCTCACCCAATTGTGAATGAGGTTTCCCCTGGCAACAGTACCTCGGCAAATTGTAAAGCTAGAAGCTCTGCTCATGGTGGCTCTATTCTGAAGAAAGAGTCATCTTACAAGATCTCTACAACTCTGATGAAGAGGCTCGTCAGAGGCAACGTCAGAAGACGGCCCGCCAATTTACGAAGGCTATGGAGTCGACAGACGGAGTTCACTATTATACGAACTCACATAATCAGAGGTGTCAAGAAACTACAGCGTCTCAATCCTAAACTTTTAGCACTCCCATCAAGGAGGACTAGATTCTCGTCAAGAGGACCTGTTTGACGAGGAAGGAGCGTGCCCAAAAGCGTCGTGCACATGCTGCTCGCGCACGTGTTGTTATATGCAAGGCGCAAGAGTTGAAATCAGCCAAGGGATCAAACCACAAAGTTTGGATTCTAAAATCTGCACAGAATACAGGACAGAATCTAGCTCAAGGCTCAGCCTTTAGCCAAGATAGTTCCAACTATCTCGACCAAAGAGGTTTCAGACGGGACACTTCCAACTATCCAAGCCAACAGAGTTCTCCTCGGTTTCGTCCATCCACTTCTCCTGCTGTTGTATCAATGACAAAGCCCGAGAATCCATCCAAACTCACAACTTCGGTGCTTAATCGCCTCGATCCACAGCTCAAAAACCAAGGCAAAGCACCAGTGAAGGAACACTTGGGTCATGTAGTCCATACATGATAGGAGACTGCGGGTCGTTCCCAGAATCAAACTGGTGTTCAAAAGTGTCTCGAGCAAGCTGAGACATCTCAAGCCTCAAGAATTCCTATCACATCTCGTTTGAGCATACCTCAGGGGGTCCATGAGTCTGCTGAAAGGAAAAATTTTAAGAGTATAATTCACAAAGTCACAAGAGATGACCATACAATTTTGGTTCATGCAAGGATGACTTCAGTTGGCAAACGACCAAAAGTGCCTCCTAGGGAGTGTGCTAGGTCAAATGGTCAACACCTAAAAAAGAAGACGGTTTTCCTACTAAAGACAATGTTACACTTGGGGGTGGAAATTCAATCCATGACGACTCACAACAACAAGCAATATGACACCCTAGTTGACCACATCATCAGGCCGGGGGTGGCAACCCATGGCGCCCAAGTCGACCACATCATCAGACTAGGGTGACAACACATGAAAAAGGACAATTGATGAAATATATTGTTCTTGCTCATGTGCACGACTGATGAAGACATTACTATCAAGATGTGATTGCTCTGAGATGAAAGTATGTCCGCAAAGAGCTTCGGTGTTCGAAAGGCCTTCTCTGCTAACAGCGAAAGAGTCAAAGCTAAGGCCAAGACACTTCTGAAGAAGAAAATCTACTATCCAACGAGATGAATTCCTAAAGTTACTATTAGCATGGTAAATAAAGGGAAAGGAGAGGCTACAACAGACACAGATCCTGACTTCACTCCTGAAGGAAAAGTTGGCGCCCAAATTTCCCAGAGAATGTCTCGATTACAACTGTGGGCTGCAAGACGCAGAGATTATAGAAGAATGCATGTAGGGGATTCTTCTGAAGATGTGGTCTCCGACACTTACTCAGCAATGGCATCTGATGACACGATGTCGAGTGTAGATCAGGCTAGAGAAGCTTATACTATCACTCTTGAATGCTAGCCTAAATGTTGCAAGAAGCCTTAGCTAAACAGAGAGAAGAGCTCAGGGCTAAAATGAAAACAGAAATGGAGTTAGCTATACAGCAGATGAGGGAGTTACAAAGCCAGAAAGCTGCACAACCTGAGTCTAGTCAATACGGCAGATCTAGTCACCATGTTTCTCACGATACTGAAGATAGTGATACAGAAGGGGATGAAACCATCATTACCGACCCGCCTCCAAAGAAAACTACATCAGGCACTCAAAGTGGAGATAGCCGAACCCATCCTACTAAGAGTAATCTGAAGCAAGGTGAGAGTGAAAGCGACAAACTAAAAGAGCTTGAAGGCAAGATCAATGCTCTGATATCTGCTCAAGAAATTAAGAAGATCGACATTCCGTGTCCATACCCTACAGAGTGGGACTCAATTCCGTACCAATCAAAGTTCAATTTAATTAACTTCATACTATTTGATGGAAGAGGCTTACCCACACAATATTTAATGTCTGTCAAATATCATATGGGTGTGATCTCGGGAAATGAGCCTTTGATAGTTCGATCATTCGTAGGTACTCTTTGCGGGGTCGCCTTCAGTTGGTATCGAAGAATCACGGCTGGGAGTATCAATTGCTAGGATGACATAGAGAGTTCTTTTCTTAATAATTTCTTTGATGATGATATTGAAGTCTCGATCAGGACCCTCTTGGATGAGAAGCAGAAGATCAGAGAGTCGATTGATTGTTTCGTCAAACGCTTCCACAACAAAGCCATGAACTACAAGGATCCAATCACCGAGGAGTTCATATTACAGATTTGTCACAACAATCTTTCCCTAGATTTCTTGAAGGCCATGGGGGTTGTAGCACTGACCACATGGAAAGACTTGAAGCTTCGAGGAGAACAAGCAGAGCAATTTCTCAAGAGAAAGAAGTATGAGAGAGGCCAACCAACAATAGACCCCTCAAAATCAAATTTTGCTCCCCGTGGCAGAGGGAAGGCTCCAGCTACTTCTGTTGATGCTAATCAGATGTTTCAGCAGCAACGTCAACAATCATCATCACAACAGCACCAACCTCAACTTAGATTTTTACAAAACTCTCAAGAGTTACAAAAGGCTCCGGATTCAAGATTTCAGAGAACGTACACCTTCAAGGAGGAGGAAGTTCCAGTCATCTTCAAGTACCTTCTGGACAATAACAAGATCAAGTTGCCTCTAATCACAAATTAGGAGGAAGCTAATAAGGTCCCAGATCCAAATATTACTCATACCACAGGAGGGTCCATCATCCGACTAAGAAGTGCTTTGTCCTCAAAGACAAGATTGATGCCGGCATCATAACAGCAAAGAAGCAAAAGAAAGTCAGTTCAAATATGGTTGTTCGCGGGGAAAATAGTTGCGGATGACATTCTCATTAATCTGCAATTGAATCTGTTACAAATTTATTTTTTGACAACAAATTACAGAATTACAGCGCGCCTTTTTATAAGGCTTTTACAACGAGAAATATCAAAATAAAAATTACAACTTTTTATGTTTTTCCTTTTGAACAAACGCGGGGTCCGTTTATCGGACCCTCGCTTGCGTGGGATCTTTGCCTGTGCCGGGGACTTCTATTTCGTCCGTGGACCACCGAACAATCCTGATCTTTG